>CAUYQV010039341.1:0-24387 GCA_963574575.1 Galagoides demidoff | reverse complement strand
TCCTGCCTCTGCCTCCCAAGTAGCTAGGACTACAGGCACCTGCCACAACACCCAGCTACTTTTTGGTTGCAGCCATCATTGTTGTTTGGCGGGCCTAGGCTCAATTCGAACCCACCAGCTCAGGTGTATGTGGCTGGCACCTTAGCCACTTGAGCTACAGGCGCGGAGCCCGCCTTTTATTTTTTACCCCTATTATGCCATGAATTTACAGGAAATAGGTTCCAGGAGCTCAGGGGCCTGTCCATTGGACATGACAAAGCTTGCTATGTCTATTACACCATGAATTCATGGGGAATGGGTTCCGGCACCTCATGCCCCCTTTCAACTAGGTCTCCCATGTGCTATGCTGTGCACCTATTATGTCATAAATCCATATGGAATAGGTCCACACCTTATGCCCACCTTTGGCTGGTTCTTTTGCTTCTCCTGTGTGCTACACTGTATGCCTATTATGCCATGAATTCATACAGAATAGGTTCTAGCAGCTCAGGCTCCCTTCCATTGATTCTTACAAAATGAGTTTCTCTGGGTGGTGCAGGCTGGTGCTTCATTTGAACCCAGGTACTTTTCTCTTTGGCTTCCTTCTTTTTTTGATCATTTTCCTTCATACACTTTAGAAAGCTATCTCTGCTCTTAGAGTGCTTAATATGCTCAATATAAACATTAATCCTCTTGGCAAGAATCCTGCCCTTAACTTGTTTGTATACAATGCTAACAGTATGCTAGGTAACACTGTAAACTCTTCCAGTTTTGCCATGGTGACGTCTGTGTGGCATGCTTTTTTGAACAATACCTATGTGGACAATATCACCTTTCTTATAGATTCACATGTATGTGGCCAAAGGAACAACTCTGTTTTCGAAAAGGTCTACAGTATGCGTATCAGGTACCTCTTCTCTTTTCCTGTGTGTTTATCATTTTGGTGAATTACTGTAAGATGGCATCTCTAGTCAAAAGGAATGCTGAAATTCTTAATTAAAAAAATTTTTTTTAGAGAGGGTGTGTTGACTAGGCTGGAGTATAGTTGTGTGACTATAGCTCACTATAATCTTGGGCTTGAACTCCTGGGCTCAAATGATGCTCCCACTTCAGCCTCCTGAGTAGTTGGGACTATAGGTGCTAGCCACCATGGATGACTAATTTCTTTAATTTTTAAGGGCCTTGCTATGTTGCCCAGGCTGGTCTGGAACTCTTGACTTCAAGTGATCCTCCTGCCTCAGCCACCCCCAGTAACTGAGATTATAGTTGTGAGTCATCACACTTGGCTGAAATTCTGAATTTCTCAACATGAAATCCTACACTAACATTCTGTATTGGGACCAGCACATAGATTCTGAGTAGAAGCACTAAAAGAAGCTCAGCACACACACCAAACTAAGGGGTAACAGTTCAATCTAATGCCTTACTTTTTTAAAAGGCAATCAACTACCTTGGAGCAATCGTACTGATTCTTAGAGCCAAACAGACCTGGTTTTGTGTCCCAAGGCTGCCATTTACCAGTTATGGGACCACAGGTTCTTTGTGTATTTAATATAGCTTAGCCATTATTTCCTATTTTCCTAGCTATAAGAGGAGGAGGTAGAACTGGTTGGGGTATCTTGATAGCAAGCAGCAATCACTGGGGAGGGGAACTTGATATTCTGACTTAATTACTAGAGCAGAGATAGGAGGAGGTATTTAAAAGCCCCTGGATTGTCTCATATACAGTCAGGTTAAAGAGCCACCTTTCAACCTTTCTGGAACCTTTAGGCTTCAGAACTTCTAGCTCAGATGGTTTACTCTGGCACTCCTACAGAAATATCTTAGTCCTTCCCACAGGTCCCCAGACAGCTTTCACACCTCTTTTCTCCATACATTTGTGTCCTAAAACCCCACAGGGCTCCTATCCTCCTGTTTTACATTTTTTCAAAATTGCCCAGGGTACTGGACTGAGATACCAGGAATTCTTCCCTAGAAAGGAAATATAATCCTATGTTCACACCAGAACAATACAAAAGCCTACTTTGCTTTGCAAAGTAACTGCTTTCCAGAATAGCTTTTAAGGAAATAGGTTCTGGCATGTGGTAGGCAAAAATAGAATTAAAAATGCCTGGCAAGTTGAGTATGATCCTGTTTGCCTAAGATTGTGCATTTATGTCTGTAACTACATAGGCATAAATGAATAGAAGAGAGATCAGGAAAGGTGGCCACCACTATCCACTATGTTGACTGTAATTATCTCTTTTTTTCCTTTGTGCTTTTCAGCTTTAGTTTTTAGTAAAGGTGAGAACCTATTTTTATCATCTAGAAAAGAACAGGCTATTTCCATCCTGAAATTTAGGGGTAATTTATATATAAGTGGAAGAAAGGTCACAAAGTTTGGAGTATTTGATCTCTTTTCTAAAGCTAAATTCTACTGTCCATTAAGTTTTCTGGTGTGCTAGAACAAATACCAGGAGATGAACAAGAAACATTTGCTAATGGTGAACCCTGTACAAAAATAGAACATATTCTAAGAAGGCCATTCATCCTCCTTTAAAAGATTTTTGAAAAAAATATAATCTAAGAAGCAGGGTCTACTTTCCTGCCGCTTCATAGAGGCATGGGGTTTTGGGGCTGAGGGAGGAAGCTGACCCCAAATCACCCCCGCCCTGCAGCAGGTTCTGTTCCATGGAAAGGATCCAGGGACAGGACTGAAAGAATTCCTGCCGGGCTCGAAGATCCAGTATGGTCGGGCACGAAGAAACAGCAGGCCAGGCAATAGGGAAAGGGAGGGAGTGGAGAGGAGGGGCACCGGTGTCATTTTCGCTGAACCTGATCGCAGCCCCCTGCACAGCGGCCCTTATATAGGCACTCAGCTGCTGCACCCACTCCGCGTGCCAAGGGCAAGGAGGGAGGTCACAGCTTCCAGCAGCCAGGAGGACATCTGGTTCGGGCAGCAGCGCAGACCCTCACCTGCAGCCTCGCCACTACCTACGCCCCTTGCCCAAGTTCAGGCAACCTTGATCTATGATGACCCCTGACTTGCTCTCTGCCCGCCCCTAGTACCTGTTTTTCCCCCCTCCCCGCAGTAAGCACCCTCCTTTCCGCCCACATCTGCTTCCCCTCCCCCAGCCTCGCCATTCTGGGGGCTTCTCAGCTCGGTATGAGCCAGCGTGGGAGAATCCCACGATCTCAGCATCTGCCTACACCCCTGATCCAGTCCCTGGGTTTGTGCCTCCCTTTCTTCATCATCCAGGGCTGCCCCCCACCGCGACCCCCGAGTTTCCTCCTCCCCACCTTACCAGATCCCTCCAGCCCCTCGCCTGGGGCTCACCTGGCTCATATTTGAGGTAGAGGATGGAAACGATGAAGTAGCTGAGGTCGAAGACTGGGAAGAGCGGCACCCGTGAGAAGCTGAGCGCCAACTCGCCCAGGCTCAGAGCCGAGAGCAGGTCCATGGTGTCCACCGGGTACTAGCCCGGCCACCTACCCGGTCCGTCCCGCAGCTCCGAGGCCCGGCAACTGGGCCCTACCGCGGGGCCCGCCCCCGCCGCCAGGCACCACCCCAGGCCCGGCCCCCGCGGGAGAGGAGGGGCGACGGTCCACCTCGGCACCAGTGGTGGGGCCGTCCAGTCCCATGGTGCTGGACTGTTGCGAGTCCCATTCCCTATCCCTTGGGACTCCATGACCCCATTCAATTCAGCAAAGGGGTTGCGGGGCCCCGGAGGAAGGAGAGAGGGACGGATGGGCTGTCCATCCGGGGGGCCCGTACCCTACGGAGCTGAAAGGCGGGATACCAGTCCCTGCAAGGCAGGATCAGACAGGACTTTGTCATCCCTGGGTGGGGGCCCAATTAGGATTTCCGTCCTCTGTGGAATCTAGTCAGGACCCCTACTCTGGTGGGACACCATCAGTCAGAATCCCCATCCCCCTTGGAGGTCGCTTAGGACCCCCCGTCCTCTGTGAAGCCTCGTCAAGACCTTCTTGACCCATAAGGTCCGTTCAGTCAGGGCCCACGTTCACCGTGTGGCTTCACGAGTCAGGACCCCTGACTGACTGCCTGCCGCCCCCCTCCCGTGGGGCCTGCTCTGTGGAGATCCCCGACTGCCGTGGCGCCCAGAAAGACCCCTTTTGCAGCTCAGTTGAGGAGCCGTGTTGTAGACGCCCTCTGCGTCAGGACCCCGCCTCTTACGCAGTTCAGGGATTAGAGGGTTTCTCCAGAAACCCAATTCGGTAGCCCAGCAAGAAAGAGGGAATCGCTGCCAGAGGAACCCTCAGGAAGCAAGACTTTACGCATGCGTAGCACGCTTCCAACACGTGACCCAATCCTTCCCCCGGAGGCTCCACCCGGTGAGTGGTGTCGGATGCTGGTTCTGTCTTTTCTTCCCTGACCCACCAGGTTTCCACAGCCGGGAGGGGCGCTAGCTTTCTCCTAAAGCTGTGGGGAGCCTGGCCTGCAGGGGACCGAACCCTTTCTCTGCTAGCCTTCCATTGGCCCATCTGCCGTCAGTGTTACTTAGGGATTGGTCGGCTCTTTCTCCTCGCCCCACCCTCCCAGGAACTTCCGCTTCCGGTTCTGTCTGCCTCTTTGGCTGTAACGATGATCGGAGACATCCTGCTGTTCGGGTAATTAGGGGGAACCAGAGGCTGGGAATAGAGACCCAGACAGGGCGGAGGACAGCCCCAGTAATCGTAATTGTCCCTCTGCAGGACGCTGCTGATGAATGCTGGGGCGGTGCTCAACTTTAAGCTGTGAGTAGGCCGCTCCAGAGGGCGGCTCCACCCGGGAACCCGTAGCCCCGCCCTTGCGAGCGTGAACTCGCCCCACACGTCCTGGACCCTGCCCACAAGTCTCAGCCCGCCCTCTGGCCACGCCTCCTGACTGGTTTAAATTTCTCTGACCCTGCGCCACACACCGGGACTTAAAATCCAGATCCACTATTCCTCCCGGCTCCTTTTCCTCACATCCCCGGAGAGCCTCAGTCCTATCCCTTAAGAAGCAGCCCTTCCCTGGACCCTCAGCCCCACATCCGGCAACCTCCGACCGATCACTCTATAAAATGTCGGTGGCTGCAGACCTGGCTGTGAGTGGTAGGGCAGTGGCGGCACTGAAAATGGACGTGGTGCTGTCCGAGGTCACACAGTAAGTTAGCGGCAGGGCTAGGTTTGAAGCTTAGCGTCCTCGAGCTGGGTGTCAGTATCCGAGGACTTATCCCATTGAAAGTCGATAACTGTCTGCTCCTCCTTTTAGGAAAAAGAAGGACACGCAGGGCTTTGGGGAGGAATCCAGGGAGCCCAGCACAGGTAAGGTCTCTTTTCTGAACCCTGGAATTTTGCGGCCGCTTTAGAGAAGACAATTTTTTCTCACCAAGTCCTATCCTAGTTTAAGTTTTACGTGAGTGTGCGTGTGTGAGAGACAGACCTAGAGAGAGGGAGAAAGGTGGGCCTGAGGGTGAGTTATTTCTTATGCCTACTTCTGTCACCTACGTCTTTCTCTTACCGGACTTCCCCTATAAGTCAGCACTCACATCACTTCCTACAGTTATAATTTGCTGTTATGTGTGCTCTCATCTGGCTAATATCTGCCCCTCACACCTGACTGTGAGCTCCAGAGAAGTGGCCCTAGCTTGTCTTGGTTCTTCCTGGGTCCTTGACATGTCAGTACTCCAGTGTCTGTGGATGAATAGATGAATGAACAGACTCACAAGTAGCAGTTGCTTTCAGATTGCTGCAGGCCTGTTTTTTTTTTTTTTTAAGTTAGATACCAACATTAGATTTTGAGTAAATCAGGAGACGTTACATAAAAATTTATATGTTTGATTCTTCTGGGAAAAATCAGAACATCCTGCAGCTCAAAGATTCAGTAGATTGCTTGGGATCTATCAAGTAGGATTGAGAAGCAGGATCCTGAGTCCAAAAGCTCTGCCTTATTCCATTCTCAACCTCTTCTTATTTATGTCATTTCACCTGTCTGGGCCCTGGGAGTTCTAGAATTTATACTTCCTGATAAGTTTATTCATAAGACTATTTGGAGTCTAATAGGATAACAGTTATGTCCATTCATTCATTTGTTCATTCACCAGAATGGCTACTACATGCTAGCCACTATAGTGGATGCTGGGATGCAGCAGGAATAAGGCAGACAGAGTGGAACTTACCATGGGGTGGGACAAGTGGTTCCTAAACAAGGAACAGTTGGTGATAGAGGTGATATCAGGTGAGGATGGTACTGATAGGGAGTCACAAGATGGTGATAGGGTTGCTATTTCTGCTGGGGTATATGGAGGAAAGGCCCTTTGATCAGATAGCATCATAGTCAAGGCAGCAGGTGCTATGATGGAGCTTTGCACAAGCATCATGGGAACCCTGAGGAAGAGAGGGTTTGAAGACAGTACCTTATTAAGGGCCTGCATCCAGTTGGCTCCCCTCTTAGGTGCTTTCTAGTAGTATTTCATTCCATCGCCATCCCTAGTAGGTAAAGATTACTTTCCCATCTTCCAGTTGAGGAAACTGAGGTTTAAGATGTTCTTGTGACATTATGCTTGTGACCATATGGCAAATCAGTGTCAGAGTCAGGATTGGAACCTGAGTTTTTCTGACTCCAGATTTTGTTATTTATTTACTTTTATTTTTTGACACAGTCTCACTTGTCACCCATGGTAGAGTGCCGTGGCATCACAGTTCACAGTGACCTCAAACTCTTGGGCTTAAGCAGTTCTCTTGTCGCAGCCTCCTGAGTAGCTGGGACTACAGGTGCCTGCCACAACACAATGGCTGTTTTTAGAGATGGGGTCTCGCTCTTGCCTAGGTTGGTCTTGAACCTATGAGCTCAGGCAGTCCATCCAACTCAGTATCCTAAGTGCTGGGATTACAGGTGTGAGCCACTTTCCTGACTGACTCCCGATTTTGTACACTCCATAGATCATCCACCCATCCTTCCATTTATTCATATATGTGTATTTAGACACTCATTCAGTAGCCATGTTTTATTTAAGCATGATGTGGAAGGTCCTAGGCCTGTGCTGAAAACTGAGTTGGAGCTTTAGCAGGGAGGAAATTTGGCACAAGGGCTCAGAAGTGGCAGATTCAGTGACAGGGATGACAGGAAGGACCCCTGTGGCCTGGTGAGGAGCTTCCTGCATGCTTCTGGGTCTGTGTTTTGTCAGCATGCTATACTCTTCTCTCAAGGCTTTTTCCAGCCAGGACTCTGCACCTGCTGCTTCACCTGTGGGAGGTGCTTTTCCTCTTTCATTCTCTTTGCCTGGCTGATTCCTGGTTTTTTTTTTTTTCCTTTTGAGACAGCGGCTTATTATGTCGCCCACGGTAGAGTGCCGTGGTGTCACAATGCCCGTCTATTTTCTTGTTGCAGTTGTCATTGTTGTTTAGCTGGCCTGAGCTGGGCTCCAACCTGCCACCCTCTGTGCATGTGGCTGGCGCTATAACCACTATGCTACAGGAGCCGAGCCTGTCTGGCTGATTCCTAATGGCTGTATTTGTTAAGGGCTTCGTGTGTGCCGGGGACTATGTCTTCCCAGCCTCCCATTACCCCCATTTCCACAGGAAGAAAGAGGTACAGACGGTCAAGTGACCTGGCCCAGGTCACCTGTGCAGAAGGGCAGAGCTAGAATTTGAGTAGCTGGAAGCTGCCCATATTTGAGGTTGGAGCTTGGGGTTCAGGTATTTCTCTGAAAGGCTAATTCTCACTCCATAACATGTGCACCTGCCATATTAGGTCCTCCTCATTGTGTATTCCCAGGGCACCTGAGCTTTCCCATCAGAGCAGTCATCATGGTGAATAATTACATAATGTGATTACTTATTTAGTATTTGTCTTCCCTGCACACTCCTTAGGTCAAGGACACCTATCTTATTCTTCCCTGTATTCCTTGTATGCAGCTGTTGCCTGGAATGAGTAACCTGTCAGCATCTGTTGGTGGCCCCATTTTCATGATCCGAGGCTGAGGGAAGCCTCTTGCTGAGCAGCACCTCTCAAACATCCTAAATCCTGGGAACAGATGTAGTTCTTTGTAGTTCTTAACATTTCTATCCCATGCTTGACCAACACGACACAGCTTGTGCTGCATGTGAATGACTCTGTTGGTCGGATAATAGCAGACTTATCTAAACCATGTTCAACAAGACTTGGTGAAGTGTTTCATAAAATATTCTTTGGATTTTTTTTTCTCATTAAAAAATTTAAAAAGTGTTCTTAACTTAAAAACAAGTGGCGTCACAAGCTTGGATGGTGCAGTAATGTCAGGTTGTTGGAAGTGTCTGAGCTTTTTCTCTATTTTCTGTACTTAACAAACTGCCCCCAGTTTGCAGACACTTTGGATAGTAATCTTGTAGATCATATAGTCTGAATTTGTTCTTTCCATTCTGGAGGCATAGAGAGGGAGGGTGATCAATTTAGAACCCTGGAGAAAGGTTTTGGGATCCAGGACTCTGGAGTCTTAAGGTGCCAAATTGGCTCCCCTTGGAGGGGTTTCTATTCTTTAGCATCAGAGGGGGAACCAGAATAAGTCATCACAAAAGCACACTTCTCCTTTTAGGTGCCTGAATTAGGATGCTTTTCATTGTAAACAGTGCAAATCCAGCTTTTAGTTAAAGCAAATTGAAAATTCAAGGTGGAATTACCTTAAGGCTTCCTGGGGTTCAGGTCACAAACCAGCCCTTTAACATTTGACTCTCCAGCTCTCAATTCTCCTTTCTTCTATGTTGGTTTCACTGTTAGGTGGCTTGTGTTGAGAAAGATAACCCTAGAATATGGGTTGGCACATTTTTCTGCAAAGGGCCACATGATTCATATTTGATGCTTTGTAGACCACATAATGTATGATGTGACAACTCTGCTGTTGTAGTACAAATGTAGCCAGAGAGAACACAGCAATAAATGTGACTGTGTGCCAGTAAAACTTTATTCATAGACACTGAAATTTGAATTTCATGTAATTTTAGTGTTTCTTAAAATATTTCTTTGTTTTTTTTTCTTATTAAAAGAATTTACAAATCATTCTAAGCTCACACAAAAACAGGTGGCAGGGGCTGGATTTAGCTCATGGGCCATAGCTTGCTAGCCCCTCTGCTAAAGCACTAAGCTAACATCTTCCTAGCCCAACAAGCCTGGTAGAGAGTGTCTGTTTCCTAGTACTTGGGGGCAAAAGTCCCAGGGCAGACTTTCATTGGGCAGAGTTGGGTCATATGCCTCTCCTTCAACCAATCAGAGGCAGAGGGTGTCATACTCTTGGAGCATTGGTCAATGACAGCCACAGCCTAAGTGCTAAGGACAGGGGATCAGAGGAGACCCAAGGAAAAAGTTATACTATCACCAAAGGTAAAGGCAGTGGGTACAGGGTTGACAGAAATCACTACAGCAGTGACAGTAGGAAAACAATGTTAGCTGTGCAATAAAAGTGCTTTGTGACTTTCTAGGTGACAACATCCGAGAATTCTTACTGAGCCTCAGATATTTTCGAATCTTCATCGCCCTGTGGAATGTCTTCATGATGTTCTGCATGATTGTGTAAGTCTGCCCTTCCCATCCCCTTGTCATCTCAGCATCTTTCTCCAGGACAACCCACCTGAGGGTTAGTCTCTGCATTCAGTCTGTACTCTTGTGTCATGCTTTCTGCTTTTAAAATAATTCTCCAAATGAGTGAAGAAACCAGGATCTTAAAGGGTCAAACTATGCTGCTGAGGTCCCCACCAGACTAGGCTGGAGTTTTGATTGGAAGCTGAGTCCCAGCTATACCTGACACCTTTGCAAAAAAATGCCTTCCCTGAGCCTGTGGCCCTCCCGTCATAGGCTTTGCTGTGCTTAGTGTATGTTTGGTGTTTGTGACATGGAAAATGTGACTCAAATGACCGGTGTGTTGCTAGATCCTGCTCCAGCCTTGCTGGAAGCCAATAGAAATGTATTTAGAATTTATTTTTGTTTTTAGTCTTGCTTTCATTTTCTCATTAGACTGAGGAAACCTAAGACAATTGTTTTTCCATCTAGCATTAAGATCGCAATTTTGATAACTGCTGTTAATGAATTGTGAGACTCACAGTACATAAACTTGGAGAAAATACAATAGTTGAGGGGAGTGTTCTCAGCCTCACTGGGTCCATCCCCACATACTTTCCCCCTAAAGGAACAGGACAGGAAGTTGGCTTTCCTGATTGAGACTCTGAATTTGGGGTTATTCATGATTCTTGTGCCAGCCTAATGGCAGTTTGAGGAGATGATTCTAGGACTTAGGAGATCTGGGGAGGAGGGTATTTCATCATGTATCTATAAAGTGTTATGAAGCCCAGAATGCAGACCATGATATATTCTCAGAGAGGACCTTCCCAAGGTGTGCTACCTGGCCAGAGAGAATTTGGGAGCATGGATGAGGCCTGCCCAGGGACAAAGGGCTTAGTAGGAATTGCAGAAAAGTATAGAAGTATAACCAGGACTCAGAGAAAATGGAGCAGTGTTGGATGACTCCTCCATTCTTTGTCTGTCTAGATTTCTATTCATTCACAACTATCTATCCCAGTTGTGCTCGTGGTTGTGGCTGAGGCCAAGATAGCCGTAGTCCTTGCTTTCAGCCAGTGTACAGTATAATAGGTGGGATATGGACAGAAAAACAGGCATATAGGAAACAATCAGTTGTGGATGGCAAATGGGAACAGTTTTGGAGGTGAGCAGGGAAAGGCTCTCTGAGAAGGTGCCATTTAAATCAAGATCTAAAGCAGTGGTTCTCAACATTCCTAATGCCGTGATCCTTTAATACAGTTCCTCATTTTGTGGTGACTCCCAACCATAAAATTATAGCAATGAAAGTAACTGAGGAACTGTATTAAAGGGTCATGGCATTAGGAAGGTTGAGAACCACTGATATAAAGAATGGAAAACAATTTGCTATTTGCTGATCTAGGGGGAAGAGATGACAACACAGGAAGTAGCATGTGCACAGGTCCTAGGGCAGGGAAGAAGTTGGTGTGTTTTCCTTGTTGTCTTTCCTGTGCATCTACTTCATCATCCTCTCTTGTCCAACCAACTTCCTTCCCTCCCTCACCTGCTGGCTTGTGACCAAGATACCTGCCTTGGGCTTTGTGACTTTCCTACTCAACTTACCTAAGACCAGCTTGATCAGTAACCCAGGGTCCTAATTTTGTTTCTTGGAGCAGGGTTTGATTGGTTTACCTTGGTGTCTCTCAGGTCTAGTTGGAGGGAAGGGTTTTTGGTTTTTATTTTTATTTTGAGACAGTGTCACTCTGTTGCCCAGGCTGGAATGCTATGGTGTCAGCCTAGCTCACAGGAACCTCACACCCCTTGGTTCAAGTGATCCTCCTGCCTCAGCCTCCTAAATAGCTGGGACTACAGGTACCCACCACAACACCCAGCTAATAATTCTTTTTCTTTCTTTTTTTTTTTTTTTTGAGACAGAGTTTCACTTTGTTGCTCCCTGGTAGAATGCCGTGGCATCATTCCCCACAGCAACTTGAACTCTTGGGCTCAAGCAATCCTTTTGCCCCAGCCTCCCAAGTAGCTGGGACTATAGGCACCTGCCACAACGCCTGGCTATTTTTTAGAGATGGGGGTCTTACTCTTGGCTCAGGCTGGTCTTGAATTCCTGAGCTCAAGAGATCCTCCTGCCCCAGCCTCCCAGAGTGCTGAGATTATAGGCATGAGCTACCGCATCTGGCATGGATGTAGGGTTCTTGATTTCATCATAACCATTTAGGTCAGAGCTCAACAAGCCACAGCCATACCTGCTATCTATTTTTGTGAGTGAACTTCTGTTGTCATATAGCCCAACCCATATCTGTAGCTGCTTTTGTGCCAAAGCAATTGTGTTGAGTTGTGTCACAGAGACTGCTTGGCCTGAAAAGCCTAAACTGTTTACTTTGTGGCTCTATACAGAGAAAATGTGCTGACCCCTGACTTAGGCTAACTCTCTTGGGGACTGTGGGTAGGGAGAAGATTCTCTTAAGAAAGAACTCTCATAGGGAACAAATGACTGGCTTTCCCAGGATATTAAAAAACTGGAAATCACCTAAATGTCCAAGAACAATGAAAGGGTCAGGTAACTTGAAAGATGCTTGTGAGACCAGCTGTCACAATGCTGTTACTGATAATGTGCTGGAAGATTCTGTTTATTCAGGCAAATGTTTGAAAGGGAAGAAGGCCAGATGACACCCTGTGAATGGTCTTAGCCTCATCATCCCTTTCAGTCTTAACTTGCATGCAGTGAACATGGAGTAAACACTGAATGAGTTCTTGAACTATATGAGGGAAACAGTGAACAGTGAGGGAGTTGGAAGGATCTGCTCCAGATAGTATAAGGAAGGTGACCATGTGGCAGTTGAGGAAGTTGGTGGGGTCTGGGGGTATGGTTTGTTGTTCCCTGTGCCCATTTCTGTATCGTTTAAGCTGAGATTCTTTAGAAGTTTAAGAAGTCATGAAAAAGTTGAAATACGGGGAGAAACATCCCTGAGCGTGTATGAATCAGTGGTACCGATATCTGTAACCTCCTTAGAAACACTTCAAAAATATGTTTAGTGGTAAAAGCAAAGTGTTAATTGCAGAATGTGGATGTTAGGAATGTGGGTGTTTACTGAACCATTCTTTTAACTCTTTTTCTTTTTTTCTTTTTTTTTTTTTGAGACAGAGCCTCAAGCTGTGCCCCTGGGTAGAGTACCATGGCATAGCTCACAGCAACCTCCAACTCCTGGGCTCAAGCGGGTCTCCTGCCTCCGCCTCCCAAGTAGCTGGGACCACAGGCGCCTGCCACAACGCCTGGCTATTTTTTTTTGGTTGCAGCCATCATTGTTGTTTGGTGGGCCTGGGCTGGATTCGAACCTGCCACCTTAGGTGTATGTGCCTTAGCCACTTGAGCCAAGCCTTTTTATTTTCTTGAGACAGAGTCTCAAGCTGTCGCCCTGGGTAGAGTGCTGTGGTGTCACAGCTCACAGCAACTTCATACTCTTGGGCTTAAGAGATTCTCTTGCCTCAGCCTCCCAAATAGCTGGGACTACAGGCGCCTGCCATAATGCCCAGGTATTTTTTGGTTGTAGTTGCCATTATTGTTTTAGCTGGTCCAGACCGGGTTTGAACCCGCTAGCCTCAGTGTATGTGGGCTACCCACTGAGCTGCAGACGCCGCACCATTCTTTTAATGCTTATGTGTTGAGATTTTCATAATAGAATATTGGGAGGTAGGGCAACGCCTGTGGCTCAAGGAGTAGGGCACCGGTCCCATATACCAGAGGTGGTGGGTTCAAACCTGGCCCATGCCAAAAGCTGCAAAAAAAAAAAAGAATATTGGGAGGTAAATTTAGGGAGAAAATGAGGGTGTCAAACCATGGAGAAGAAGGATTTAGAAGTAAAAAGTGGAAGTGTGCCTTTATAATTCAGTATTTCATGGTATATTCACAGGATCATGCCAGCCCCATCTCCAATTCCAGAACATTGTTGTCACCCCAGAAAGGAACCGTATCCCCATTATTAGTCACTCCCCATTCTCCCTCCCCGAGTCCTGACCACTATTAATCTGCTTCCTGTCTCTGTGGATTTGCCTGTTCTGTACATTTCACATCAGTGGAATCATACACTGTGCAGACTTTCGTGTCTGGCATCATTTGCTCAGCATCCTGTTTTGAACTTCTTCCCTGTTGTAGCAGGTGTCAGTGCTGCATTCATTTTTGTGGCTGAATATTAATTATCCCATTGCATGAATACACACCAGTTTATTATCCATCTGTCAGTTGATGGGTGATTGGGATATTTCCATTTTTTGACTATTACATTCATGTATAGGTTTTCTTGCAGCCTTGTGTTTTTAATTATCTTCACCTAGGAGTGAAATTGCTGAGTCATAGGATAATGCTATGTTTATCTTTTTGAGAAACCAGACTGTTTTCTAAAGTAGCTACAGCATTTTTCATCCTCACCAGCAGTGTAGAAGGGTTATAGTTTCTCCCTTTCCCTGCCAATACTTGTTGTTAGTCTTTTTGGGGGGGGGGGGGCAGAGCCAGGTTTAAACCCTCAAGCCCCAGTATATGGGGCCAGCAACTACTCCTTGAGCACAGGTGCCACCCTGTTAGTCTTTTGATTATAGCCATCCTAGTAGGTGTGAAGGTTTTGATTTGCATTTTTCCTAATGGTTAATGATGTTCAATATCTTTTCATATACTTATTGGCCATTTGTATATCCACTTTGGGACAGCATATGATAGGATATCATGCCCATTTTTTAAATTGGGTTATTACCAATTTGTATGAGTTCTTTGTATATTCTGGGCGGCGGTACCTTATTAGATGTGTGCTTTGCAAGTGTTTTCTCCCATTCTGTGGGTTTTCTTTTCATTTTCTTAATGAAAATGTACCATTTAAAGCACAGAAGTTTTTAATTAAAACATGCACATACACATACACAGAAGGTACCAAAAAAATGTATACACATTTAAAGAAAGGAAAAATTGTTGTACTTATGGCTGGGTGCAGTGGCTCATGCCTGTAATCCCAGCATTCTGGGAGGCCAAGGTGGGCAGCTCACCTGAGCTCATGGGTTCGAGAACACCCTGAGCTAGAGTGAGACCCTGTCTCTAAAAATAACTGGGCGTTGTGGCTGGTGCCTTGGGATGTTGAGGCAAGAGGATTGTTTGAGCCCAAGAGTTTGAGGTTGCTGTGAGCTATGACACCCTGGCCCTCTGTCACGAGGGTGACAAAGTGAGACTCTGTCTCAAAAAATAAAATAGTCATACTCAGTATATACCAATAACAAAAGATGATTGAGTCATTTTGAGCTCCTCTTGTAATTGCAGAAGTCAAATGTGATTTGAGTATTACAAATTGAATACAGTTTTCTCTTTTCTCATAATGTGTATACATTTTTTTTTTTATACCACCTGTATATATGTGTATGGATGTGTGTGTATTAGATGCTGGTCAACTCCTGGCCTCAAGTGATCCTTCTGCCAAAGTGCTAGGATTACAGGCATGAACCACCTCACCTGACCTAAAAGTTTTTAATTTTGATGAAACCAGTTTATCTGTTTTTTCCTATTGTTGCTTATACTTTTGGTGTTATAGTTAGGAAATCATTGCTTAGCCCAAGGTCACAAAGATTTATGCCCACAGTTTTCTCAGAGTTTTATAGTTTGAATTCTGATAGGTCTATGATTCATTTTGAGTTAACTTTTTTATATGGTAGGAGATAGAAGTCCAGTTTCACTCTTTTGCATGTGGAGATCTAGTTCTTTTTTTTTTTTTTTTTGTAGAGGCAGAGTCTCACTTTATTGCCCTTGGTCAATGGATAGGGAGATCTAGTTCTTTTTACACCATCTGTTACTATTTTCTCAGAAAACCTTTTTGTTTGGGACTGAGTTTAGATTTGTGGAAATGTTGCAAAGGTAATACAGAGAATTTCTATGTAGTCTTTCTTTAACTAGCTCTATGCTTTTCCTCTGTAGGTCTCTGTAATAACTTACATACCCACTTTCAAACTTGGTGGATCTTTATATTATTTCCAGGTGTGTGCTGTTCCACATTTTCTTCAATGAACAGAGTTAACTGTAATTGTTTGTTTATTCAAAGGTCTTTTCTTAGTTTATGAAAGTCTCCTCTGACTTGCAATAATAGAAAATTTGCTTGATATATGTTGCAGATTCAAGTGAAGTATATACTTTCTTACAAGAATCACTTCTTTTAAGTATTTTTAAGTATATTTATATATTGTGTGTTGCAGGAGTTAACTTTTAAAATCAGAAAATGATGGAAAATCATCTAAATAATAATCACGTAAAATAATTTATGAGTATATTTTTAAAGCAATAACTTCCATCCTCATGGAAATTTCTGCCCTTGATTTTCCCAGGTTGTTCGGATCTTGAACCTTAGGTACAGAACCAGGAACTCACCTTGCCAGATGCTGAATCATCTTTCCTCTATTGCTGATGACTTCAAGAATGTTTTTGACCGAAAAACCGATGACCTTCCTAGAAAACCCAGGCTTGTGGTGGGTGGAAAAACATTTGCAAAGATGTACACGGTTTCCCAGCCACATCACTGTTTTCAAAGATATTTTCACTTTGGTCTCTGAATTGGGAGTGCTGTGTACTGAAGGGGTTTCAGGAGGGCTTATAGAAGGGGCTGTGATAAAATTGCATTCCCCTTAGATAAAAGAATATGATGAGATCGTTGCATAATGTTGGAATTCCTCCTATGCCAAGCTTTCCTAAGAAACCTATTTCTGGTTAAATCTCGGTTTATTTTTAATAACCATCCTTTTGGTTAGAATAATACAAATTTTAAGAAAATCATTTGTATCCAGGGATATGAGCAGAAGGCTTGGCTTTTAAGTTAAACACAGCCTTGTTTTGGGACAGCGTTTATAAATAATGAAGACATTCCATGTTGCTTGCTGAGTCTGGCAGCATCTGGACTGGATCTGTACGGCCACTCTTTGCAGTTAGTGCCATCCCCAGGACTTTAAGGAATGGGTTACCAGTTTCTTTGAAACTGGCCTTCCTGTTTAGACACTAGACACAAGAGGGATGAGATAGTTATGGGTGAAGTATTACTGATTTCCACAGAAGAGGAGTTCAGAACAGATGGCAGGGTATACAAAAGTGATAGGAAAAATTTTGCTTTGTCTTGAAGCTCTTTGTTAAATAAAGTAACTCTAGAGGCCATTAATTGTACAGTCACAAGAATGAGAGTGATTTTATTATGTGATGATATTGGAACCATGTACTGAAAGCCTGCGTTTCTGGGTCAGTGTTGATATATAGGAAATAACAGCATTTTCCCAGAAGTTTCTTTGTTTTTTATTATTTTGAGACAGAGTCTCACTTTGTTGCCCTAGGTGCTGTGGCGTCATAGCTCACAGCAACCTCAGACTCTTGGGCTCAAGTGATTCTCTTGCCTCAGCCTCCAGAGTAGCTGGGACTACAGGTGCCCGCCACAATGCCCAGCTATTTTTAGAGATGGGGTTTTGCTCAGGCTGGTTTTGAACTTCTGAGCCTAGGTGATTTGCCTCCCTTGGCCTCCCAGAGTGCTGGGATTACAGGTGTGAGCTATGGCGCTCAGCCCAGAAGTTTCTCTGAAAGGGAGTCCTGGTTTTATTGCCAAAATGAAATGTGAGTGCTACATCCCACAGCTGTGTGATTTGTTATGGCTTTGAAAATCCTGACTTGTAGGTAAACCTAGTGGGAGGAAAAGGTATACACAGGCATTTAACAGTAGGTAACCTTGAAAATAAAGCTCATTTCTAAAAGAAAGGACCTTTTGTTTATATATATTTTTAAACCAAGAAGTCGACTTCCAACTTGAGTCATTTTGAATTCCCTTTGGGAAATACTTAGGATTCATTTTGGAAGCTGTCAAAAAGAAAAGAGTCAGTGGTAGATTTTTCTCTTTCTGAGTTGCTCAATAAATGATTGGCAAAAATTGGGTAGATATGATTTTGACCTGCACTGCTCCTGGAAGTATTGAAAGAATCAGTAATAATGGTGGGATTTTGCTAGACCAGGGTCAAGTCTAGTTCTCCTTCATTGTTTTTGTAATTTATTTCCTTGTCAAATCAAGGCTGAGCATCACCCCATGGTTTGTAAGTAGCAGTGTTCGGGGCTGCTGGATTGAGCTTCACTGAGGCCTGTATCCTTGTCAGAAAGAACAGGCATGCCAAGATCTTGGCTGGGTCCATTGCAAACCAGTTGAATGGTGTGAAGAAATCTTTCTGCCTTATTCAGACTGGTGCTGAGGTTTCAGTGTTGCAAAGCATTTGTTCATTATGGGGATGGAGTGTGCTCTTAAAGAGAATGCTATCATTGAGGTTTTGTTTCAGCAGTTGTATTTTTTTCCAGAGAACTATTATTTTGTTAATAATAGCAGCATGGCTTTTTCTTTCTTTCTTTTTTTTTTTTTTTGAGAGGGAGCCTCAAGCTATCCCCCTGGGTAGAGTGCCATGGCATCACAGCTCATAGCAACCTCCAACTCCTGGGCTCAAGCGAGTCTCCTGCCTCCACCTCCCAAGCAGCTGGGACCACAGGCGCCTGCCACAACGCCCGGCCATTTTTTGGTTGCAGCCGTTATTGTTGTTTGGCGGGCCCAGGCTGGGGATTTGAACCCGCCACCCTAGGTGTACGTGGCTGGCGCCTTAGCCAATTGAGCCACAGGCGCCGAGCCTCATAACTTAATTTTTAAGAGACAGGCTTCCATGCCTGTCTCTAATCAAGGGACAGAAGCTGGGGATGGAGACCATCTTTGGGGTCATTGGAAAATTGTGAAGATGGGCACACTTCCCTGCAGTCCTGACTGAGCTGACCTATGGAAATTTATCGAGCTCTTCACCTTCCAACAGATAATTAATGGCTCCATTTTTTCATTCTTATCAATACTATGGTTATGTATAACTCCATGCCTTCATGTGTGTAGTTTGGAATATTTCCCAGTAATGGAATTACTAGGTCAAAGGTATTTTTAATTGCTCTTGATATATTGGCCATATTGCTTTATGTATATATGTTCATAAAGGAGGTCTGACAATTAAGTTCTTAAACGCATCCTAGAAAAAGTGCTACATACCTCATTGCTGAATATTACGACCATCACCTTTGAAGTACTCTCCTTGGAAAGCTATACACCAATGCCACTGCCAATTTTGGAACTCTTCAGGAATGGCCATCAGTGCTGTCATCATATTATCCTTGATGTCCTGAATGTCGTCAAAATGTCTTCTTTTTAAAATTTCTTTTATCTTCAAGTAAAGCAAAAGTCACTGGGGACCAGATCAGGTGAGTAGGAAGAGTGTTTTAATGCATTTTAAAAAACATGCAACAACAATAACAAAAACTCCCTCACAGATAGTGCTGTGGGAGATGGTGCATTGTTGTGATGCAAGAACCATGAGTTGATGAAAAGCTAAAGTCATGTTCAGCTAACTTTTTCCCATAGCCTTTTCAGTGCTTCCAGATAGTGAACTTGGTTAACTGTTGGTCCAGTTGATATAAATTCGTAATGAACAATTCCTCTGATATTGAAAAAGGTTAGCAATGTCATTTTGACTCTTGATTTGGACTGATGGAACTTTTTTGGTTATGGAGAATTGGCTGACTTTCATCATGTATGTTGGTTTGTTTCAGGGTCATATTGGTACCCCTATGTTTTATCACCTGTGATAACATAGTTAGTATTTTCTTAACTGTTCTTTTATCGATATATACTTGGTCTGCTATGCTTCTTGTAGTTAGCTGACAATTTTGATGCACAATTAGATGAATTTTTCAATGTTTTTATCAGTTCTGCTTGTTACTAGCTGCCCTGACCTCTCTTCATCAGGGACACTGTCTCTCCACTACGAAAAACTTTTACTCTAATTTTATACACTGCCATTTTCTTCATTTTTTTCATATATTGCATTGTGCTTATAAACTTGGACTAACATGTCTCTGATTTCATTATCACCATTGCCAACTTTTACAAGAAATTTAATGTTTGTTTGATGCTCTAATTCAATCTTTGACATTCTTGCAATGGCCACAAAAACACATAACAACCTCCCAGAGGAGAAAAACTCATTTCAGTTTGAGTTGGGGGGAAGGGGAATGAGGGAGGGAGACAGGAGAGGGAAGGTTTGGGGTGCTCCCACTTAATGGGCACAATGTAGGGGTATATGGCATACCTTTTGGGTGTGGGATACACTATAAGAGGGACTCTATCTAACAAATTCAAATATTGTGACATGGTTGTTTATACCCTCATGTTAACCTGAAATAAAAAAAAAACACACAGCAACAATAACAAACACCACTCAGAAAGGTCCTGCCTTTCTGCAGGAATACTGCTATGAGACACTGATATACCAAGGTTATGAAACTTTACTGAGTTGTTTGTACAGTGCTGCCAAGTTTGTGAACTTAATTTTCAGAATTTGTATATACAATTTACATGTTTATTAGCTGTATTTCCAAGAAATTCCTTTTTAATCATTTTTTTGCATATGTGCTGCCAAAAACAAGCACCCTTTTAATCATTTTTTGGAAAACAGATCTTTTAAAATGTTAATTTACAGAGCATTATATGATTATATATCTAGTGTAATTATTCATTATATAACATACCTTGTGAATAATAACACCACACAGTAATGGAATTATTGTTATACCAGTCTAAAAAGTCAGTAGTAACATAGGAAGTTGTTAGCTTTATAATAACATAGTAGTCTCTGGAATCACTCTGCTGAGGGTTTGAATCCCAGCTCACCACTTGCCACCAGCTGTGGGAGGCTGGGCAAGTTGACCTCCCTGTACCTCAGTTACTGCCTCTGTGAAATAGGGGTGACCATCATACCTTCCTCACAGCATTAATATTAGGAATGAATTGATGAACGGATGCCAGAACAGTACCTACTCAAGTATTATCCACTGTGTGCTTAGTAAAAAATGCATCTCTCCAGTTTGACACTTTGTTACGTATATATGTGTACATATATATTTATATGTTTATTAACTGTATTTTATTTAATAATGGTGTGGTTATTCATTATATAACATACCTGGTGAATACACGTAGTAACATCACACAATGGTTTGGAAAATATATGTGTTATTTAGGAGTTTTCAGGTGGGCTTTTTAAAAGGAAAGTCTTGTATCCCTAAACTTAGAGCTGGTCCCGTGGTTCAGAATGCTAGCTGAGACTCCAGGTGGCGAGGGTGACAGCTACTCAGCTCTGAAGAGTTTCTGATTCACACCGAGGAACAAAACACAGGGTATTTGGGGGTCCGCGTCAGGGACTCTTCTTCCTCTCTGTGCCATGGCTGTTCTCCTTTGATGTGTGCCATGGCTTCTCCCAGGGCCTTTAGACAGTCAAGTGCGGGGAGCTGGTTCTCCCGGAGCAATAGCGACGCCCGGGACCCTGCGAGCCGAGGCGGTGGCGAGACTGCGGGCGGCCCCTGGCGGCCCTGCCCGGGGACCGGAGAGGCGGCAGCCTGTGTCTCTCTGTCACCTTTCCCCTCCGAAATCCTGGTTGCTTCTAAGGCGCTCTCCGAATAATTCAATCTCCGGGTGTGTTTTAAAATTTAGAAGCCCGAGAAGCCTCAGCAAGCCAGTCGAAGGGGAAGCTCCGCACGCCGAGGGTCACCGCTCCAGGACCCTGCGTCCCTGCTCCGAGGACACCGCCTCTCCGGGCTGTGCCGCCCCCCTCGGGTCGTAGGGCGAAAGCCGCTGGGCGGATGCGCTGCGCGGGACCGTCCTCCCGGGTTGTCAGAAGGAGTGTGCGGGTCCACCCTGTTCAACAGCGCCCCCCAAAGATGTTCCCTGCCAGGCTTCTGTCCCCAGATGGGCGAGCTGACAGGCCTGGGGCAGGGAGGGAGCATGGAAAAGGGTGTCACAGCCGCTATCGGAGAGACGGTTTTTTCTCTGCACTGGGAAGTGACTTTCTTTTGAAGCACCGCTGTCCCCAGCGTGCCGTGTTGTACCATGGGACCTACATCTTACCAGTTTCTCAAAGTTTTAACACGAGCTTATTATGGGACAACAGAAAGCGGGGAGCAGGGGCGGGGGAGGGACTCTCAAGGGTCCACTTTCCAAAATCGACTGCTGTTTGGAATTGTTCCTTTTCCTTTCCTTCCCCTATATATAAATTCGTTTTTTCCTTTCCCTCTTCCCAGCTTTAATTGTATTATAAAGCTCAATTTTGAACTTTGCTCCCTCCCAACATGTTATAAACATATGTACTGGCTGCATAATATCCTTTTTCTTTCTTTCTTTTTTAGACAGTGTCCCTCAGTCACTCTTGGTAGAGTGCCGTGGCACCACAGCTCACAGCAACCTCACTCTTAGGCTCAAGAGATCCTCTGGCCTCAGCCTCTCAGGTAGCTGGGACTACAGGCACCCCACACGGCTTGGCTATTTTTTTTTTTTAGAAACAGTGGTCTCACTCTAGCTCAGGCTGGTCTGCAACTCCTGAGCTCAAGCCATCATCCTGCCGCGGCCTCCCAGAGTGCTGGGATTACAGACGTGAGCCATCACTGCCCGGCTAGGTCCATAATATTCCTATGTACATAAATACAGACATTCAACTACTGGATATATAGGTATTTTTCTTTTCCTTTTAAAGTTCTGTGGTAAGCATCTTTCTGCCTAAACCTTTTTTCATATTGGGTTCTAGTTCCATTACCGTAGGTCAGAGGGAGGTGTGTTTTTAAATGGCTTTCCAGAGCATTGGTGCACCTTTTCACTTCTGCTATCAGTGCTGAAGTGTGTGTTTCAGCACTGGGTATTATCAAATATCCTTGTAAGATGCTGTTGTCAAGGCCACAGGTGAGCAGAGGTGAAGAGGGGGCTGCTGAAGCCTGTGCCATTTGAAACCTAGAGCTGCACCCTGTAAACTGTTTATTTCCAACTCGACATTTTGAGGACATTAGCCTGTATTGCAACTGGAGGAAGGAGGTTTAGTTGTGCTTCAGAGATTGAACTGGTTCTGGAAGCTGTGCTGGATTAGTGTGTTTAAAGCAGACAGCTGTCAAAGTGGTCATGGTATAGTAACCCTTGAGCTTGAGTTATAGAAAAATGGAATATCATTTTCCATGGGTGGGACACCTTTGGGGAGGTTGGTTTCCTAAACATTTTGAAGAGAATGAGTCTACTGATGGGGCCTTTCCCTTGGCAGTCTGAGTTTGCCTCTTTTTGGGGTAAGGTCCAGAGCCAAGGATATTCTGAGCCCCCTGCAGTTTTATATTACAACTCTTGTCAGACTTGCTGCCTGGAGAGAGACAGGTCTCTCAAGGATCATTCCAGTCCCTTTGTGTATCAGGTGGGTGGGAAGAAATGCAGAAGCCATTTATAGCCATTCAGCCTGCAAACATGCTGGGAGGAAGGGTGAGGCTTTAATAAAAACTGAATGATGTAGGATCTCACTTTGTTGCCCTTGGTAGAGTGCTGTGGTGTCACAGCTCACAGCAACCTCCAACTCCTGGGCTTAGGCAATTCTCTTGCCTCAGCCTCCCGAATAGGTGGGACCACCGGCACCCACCACAATACCTGGCGATTTTTTTTTGTTGTTGCAGCAGTTTGGCCAGGGCCGGGTTTGAACCCACCACCCTTGGTATATGGGGCCGGTGCCCTACTAACTCAGCCGCAGGTGCCGCCTGGGTGCTACTTTGAGTTACCGTCAATTCTTGTGTTATGGTCAGCGATTATGTAAAATCTGTCAGAAAATCTGTACCCATGTCACTGGTTCATATATTCTGCACCTGACTCTCCTATTCCTGGGCCATTTCTTACCACAGTGAACTCTTGAAACCAAGGCTGCTGTTTTTGTCACACTACTAAAGTAGGACATTCCCACCCCATTTCCAGAGGATGATCAGACTTGGAGAACCTATAGCGGTCCATTTTCATCTTGACCACATGAGCTCAATAATGTCTTCCAAGTCTTTTGGATCACTTTGAAGCTCACTGGATTAATGGTGCTGAATCTGTTTAATCCAAATAATTTTAATTGCATTAGGAAGCCTGCATATTAACAAGCTGGTAATCAGTTCAGGTATTAAGACTGATCACTGCTTAAGTCTTTCAGATCAAATACAGGGGCTGGTAATTTTGAGGCCATTGATGGACTATATTCTGTAGGCTCTTTGATTTCATTTTCTACTCTTAGAATTTAAAATAATGTAAACCAATAGCTTTAGGATTCCCCCGCTAGAAGGTATGCCTATTTTGTGTATGGGTGCACTAGCCTGTCACCCATTGTGACATTGCCTGTGGAGAATATAGAAGTATCTCACATGCTGTCCTCAAGGAGCTTGTAAGCAATCTTGGGGATAAGGCAGACAGATCTGAAATATCTAGAAAATGTGTCAAGACAGGATATAATTCTATATTCACAGTGCATTGCTGATTGCTGGTGTTGCTCTAAGTGCCAACATTTCAGGATGCAAATTATGTAGAGGAGAAGACCAATGGGGCTTCAGTATTTTGAGGAATGCATCGCGGAGGAGGTGGGCTTTTGAGGAGCCTTGAAGGAGTTAGCAAATGTTGGTAGGTGGAAGTGAATTTACAGAAGTCATACCTAGATGAGAACATGGTAGAATAAAGGAGAAGAGCCTACTTTGGGGAATAAGATTTGTGTTGAATTTGGATGGCCACAAAGTTACTTACTAGCTGTGACTTTGAAAGTTAATTCTCTGAGTCTTACTTAATTTGCTTGTTTATGGCTCGGCGCCTGTGGCTCAATCGGCTAAGGCGCCAGCCACCTACACCTAAGGTGGCGGGTTCGCATCCCCAGCCCGGGCCGCCAAACAACAATGATGGCTGCAACCAAAAAATAGCCGGGTGTTGTGGCGGGCGCCGGTGGTTCCAGCTACTTGGGAGGCGGAGGCAGGAGACTCGCTTGAGCCCAGGAGTTGGAGGTTGCTATGAGCTGTGATGCCATGGCACTCTACCCAGGGG
>CAUYQV010039339.1:0-22343 GCA_963574575.1 Galagoides demidoff | reverse complement strand
GTGGTCCCAGCTACTTGGGAGGCGGAGGCAGGAGACTCGCTTGAGCCCAGGAGTTGGAGGTTGCTATGAGCTGTGATGCCATGGCACTCTACCCAGGGGGATAGCTTGAGGCTCCGTCTCAAAAAAAAAAAAAAAATCTTTTAGAAAACATAGTTTCTCAGCTGTGCTAAGAGAAAAGACTTTTTCTCCATGCTTGAACCAGAGCTATAAAACAGGCCTGCAGGAGGCCGGCTTGGTGATAGCCAAGCTTGGCAATAGAAGTGAAGAGGGAGAGAGACTCTGGGGACAGGAGACACTCAAGGGGCAGAGCAAGGCCCACTGGGCTCACCTGCCCTCCGTCACCTGGAAACAGATCACACCCATGCTCCAAACTAGCTCTGAACCCCGGGGACCCTGCACTTATTTTCACTACACTTGGAAGGTGATGCTCAGGCTTTGAACTTGAGGAATCTCAGCCCATACCCACAGCTGCTTTTAGCTGTCCCATAATTCTAGGTTTGAACGTAATCAAGATTCAGTAGTATGACAGCTTCTTAGTCCCTTGATTCTCTGCCTTAGAAATAAAAAAAATGTAAAATTGGAAGGTGCAAACAACTGAGATTAAGGGGCAGAGTGGAAAGAGGTGGGAGAGTCATAAATAAAAGGCCCAGGTAATGCAGTGGCATCCTGTCTTCCCGACCTGCCTCCTGCGAACCTGTCTGCTCCTCCTCTTCCCTACAACAGTCACGGGCTGTCATTTTCCTTCTCTTTCATCTCTCATGCTAATTACCGAGACACTGCAACATGCATCCTGATTTATCCCCCTTGTTACAGGCTCAGCCCTGTGGATGGGGCGGGAGGAAACGCAAAGGAACAGGGAGGATTTTAAGCAGCATTAAGAAAATTTAAAATGTTACCTTTTGGATACATCGGTTTAAGCCAGAAAACAGGGAGGTCACCACAGAGTTCTAAGACTTTAGCACTCAGGAAGCTGCTGTCCTTCACTGGCTGATCTACAGCCACCCAGATAAGAGAATTTTCTTCATATTTAACTGGCATGATCTTGCCTTCCTGTTAGAGAGTAAAGATGGAATGCAATTGAGAAAGAGAATGGTGGAACACGTTGCCTGTTAAAAGAGTCGCGTGTTGGTAAAAGATTATTTTGCCTTATAAAAAATTAATGAGAACGTGTGTGTGTGCGCACGTGCGTGCCTGGATGCACATACAACCGTGCGCTTTGAGGTTCTAATCCCCTCTCCTGTAGCTGTCGTCACAATACTCAGCTCACCCCCTCCCGTTGCCCTGCCCTTGGGTAACTGTAATGTGTGAATATGAGTGTCCTGAGTGGAAGCGAAAATTACTTGATACCAACTCTGAGATTTAGGTTAATCTGTATTTTCGATCAAAGATGTTTTTGAGGAAAAGCAATTGAACGGACTCTGGAATCCCATAAAGGATAGAGGAACCCTTCATTTGAAGTGAAAATCTTGTGGGCTTTTGTTCTGCAGCTTCTGAACAACAATGGCAAAAGCAGGCGCTTGGTTCTTTAATGTCTTCAGTTCAAAGTATTATTTAACATAAACCATTTCTCCATTTCCCAGCTATAACAACACATATTTCAGATGTTCCTTGCATCAAGCACACCGCTGAGATTTCAAAGCGAAACCCTGGGTTTTCTTCTACAGCAAGATGCTGAAAATGGTTTGCTAACCCAGGAGACAAATTTATTTTGCCAGGTTGTTCCTTTCATGTATTTATTAGTTTGCAATAGCTTGGAGAAATTAAAATGTTTTCTCCTTATTTTTAGCTAAAAGCAGCACTTCATTTATGCTTTCTCCCTCTGGCTTACGGCTGCATTAAAACAACTTAAAGTTATTGGAGGAAACTAACACTCAGGTAATCCAGTTATTTACCTTAAATTAAATGGCTCTATCCAGGAAATGAATGCTCTTTGAGTACAGTAGCTTTTTAAAGTTACACAAAACTGATGAAAAATTTATTAGAGCAAGTGGTGCATAAATCTACCCCTTCATAGTCTAAAATGTGTGGGGAAGAGTGGGGTGATTGGAATAATGCATTTAGATGCATTGCCCAAGCTCAGAATGTTAAATAAATCTTGGGGCATGTACTTTCAGTTGCCTGCCTGATCTCCTTCCTTCCTCCCCTTCCTTGCAACGCAAACTTGCTTTTATTGGAAGGAGAAATGTGCTCACCTCCAGAAGAGACACCTGCTTTCTCAGACTCTCCAATGGCCAGGGGCCCCTGGGTGACCAGTGCAAGCCAAAGAGATCTACGCCTAGTAAGCTGGGAGGGTAGGAGGCTGGGAGACCATCTGCTTTTCTTAATTAACCAGAAGTCGTGTTTGTCACCACTCAATCTCTTTCCTCCTCACTTTTTATTTGAATGACAAATAAAAATTTGGGATGAGGTTGACCATTGCCAACCATGATCGGAGCTGGAAGGAAAGATTTAAAAACAAAAAACACAGAGTTGCTGACTGACCACTGAGCCAATGCCTGTAGCCACCTACCTGCTCACTGCTTACTATGGAAGAAAACAAATCCCTCAAGTTACCCTGCATGTACCTGAAACAGTTTTCTGTTACTAGCAGCCAAACACATTACTAATACACAAATATATTGTCTGAATTTGGTTTTGTCCACCAGAGGATCCACCATGCATAATATAAACAACTAAAACACAAGACAAATAATCTACCTCTGTGGCCTAAGAATCAGATACAGAAAAAGACTATAGGTTATTTTAAATTATTATTTTAAATAGTGAAAAATTAAAGATACTTGGACTATTGAAGAATAAAGGACTTTTTGGCCTCTTTTTAAAAATTTCAGATTAATATGAGGGTACAAGCAATTAGATTACAATGTTTGCATTTGTTAGGTAAGGTCCCTGTTATAAAATAAGACCTTTAACATTATGATTGTATAAGGCCTGACAATTAAGTTCTTTAACTCACCCAAGAAAGAGTGCTAAATACTTCATTGCTGAATATCACTCTAGTCATCTTCAAAGTGCTGCCCCCCAGGAAGCTATGTGCCTAGTCCATCCTTCAAAGCAATCTTGTAGCTTTCTGGAATGGCCATCAGAGCTGTCTTCTTATCATAAGACCCTTGATGCCCTGAATGTCATCAAAATGTCTTCCTTATAATATTTCCTTTATCTTTGGGTAAAGAAAGAAGTCACTGGAGGCCAGATCAGTGTTCCAGTACAGCTATTTGTTTACTGGTTAAAAACTCCCTCATGGACCACAGTGCTATGTGAGCTGGCACATCGTCACGATGCGAGAGCCATGAGTTGGAGAAAAGTTCAGATCAGATCGTTTTTGTCTAACTTTTACCGAGCCTATTCAGCACTTACCAACAGTAAACTTGATTAATTTAGACTGCTATGCTTTTCATAGTCAGCTGACGATTCTGATGCACAGTTCAACAAATTTTTGTAATATTTTTGTCATTATTAGCCACTCTGACCTCTCTTCATCAGCGACACTTTCTCTCCCCTCAGAAAAACATTTCTTACATTTGTACAAGGCCATTTTCTTCATGGCATTATCCCCACAAACTTGGACTAACACGTCCCTGATTTTACTTCCACTCTTGCCAAGTTTAACGAGAAATTTAATGTTTGCTTATTGCTCTAATTCAAGCTCCAACATTCTCACAATGGCACACAAAAAAAAATGCCACAATCATAATGAACACCACTCAGCAAGGCACCACCACACATCCACACAAACACAGCTGCAAGACACCGACATACCAAGGTTATGAAACCTTACTGAGTTGTTTGCAAAGGGCTGCCAACATAAGCATGCAATGGCAAGTTTGTGAACTTAATTGTCAGACCTCTTATGACGATCTATGATATATCCATTATTATCTACATTTTAGAAGAACTAATGTTATGATAAAAATAAGCATGTTGGCTCAGTGCCTATAGCTCAAGCTGCTAAGATGCCAGCCACATACACCAGAGCTGGTAGGTTTGAATCCAGCCTGGGCCTGCCAAACAACAATGACAACTACAACCAAAAAAATAGCCGGGCATTGTTGGGGGTGCCTGTAGTCCCAGCTACTTGGGAGGCTGAGGCAAGAGAATCGCTTAAGCTCAGGAGTTGGTGATTGCTATGAGCTGTGATGCCACAGCACTCTACCCAGGGTGACAACTTGAAAAAGCATGCTTTTCCAAAAAAAAAGCCAAAAAAAAGCACACACACAGAAAATCCATCAAAAAGTTAACACTAAGTATCTGTGGATTACACAGTGGGGATGATTTTCTTTTCTATATTTGTATGTGTTTCTCAAATTTTCTACAGTGGCAAAGCATTATTTTTAAATATTAGGGACAAAAACTAACCCCCCAATATATTGCAAACATATAATTAGCTATTGTTGAGGAGTTAGTCCGTGCAGAAGACAAGAAAGCTAGTTCTATGTCCATTGATGGGGATAATGGCTAGGATTATAATTCACTAACGTCTTCATGACAGAAACCAGGTGATGTGACTATTAAACATGGTAATGCAATAAAAGAATTTCAAGGGTATTCAAAGGAGTTCTTGGTCCTATTTTTATAGTTTGTGTTAATGAGGTCACATAGAGAGCATGCCCTTCGACTCTGAGCAGCTCAGCTTGTGAAAAACAAACTGGAACATGATCAGGAGAGAATGGCCAGAGAGAGGAAAGTCTTGCAGGATGAATGTTGGGGAAACAGGGAATAGAAAACAGCTGACATGGTAGCCTGCTTTAAACCCCCCAGCTTTTGCTGTGTTCAGTTTTGAGACACCACCTGCTGCTCCTGTGGGGGACAAGCAATCTGGCAGTTTCCAGGCACCTTTGCTGACCGATATTTCCCCTCCTTTGCCTTGAGGCAGCTGATACTTGTTTCACCTCTCTTGGGGATACTGGCAGGATCAAAGATGATCATTATAAAATTAACAAGAATGAGTAGCAGCCATCTAGTCACCATCCAGTAGATTCCACAGGCACAGGATTCACATCCCCAGTACCAGATGACAAAGCAGACTCTGGGAGTTGAAGCCACATTTACAGCAAAGGTCTGGACTGGGATTTGAGCCTACATTTTTTTCTGACTCTAAAGCCCATTTCCTTCCGCCACAACTCAAATGGAAGACAATAATGAATATGACCACATTGCCACCATGTATTACAAAGTGTTAAATGTGTCTTTAGAACTCTGTGTGCAATTCTTAAATTTTAAAAAATCAAGCTCAAAGGCAAGTTATTAATAATAAATAAAGCAATTCTGTTTAAAAGTCTCATAGATTTGACATACAGAAAGTGAACTAGATATATGTTGTGTAGCTGTATTAGGATGAACTTGAACTAATAAGAAGAAATTGTAGGGAGAGCTGTCTCAGCTCAAAGTAGGGCAGAACAATTAGAACCAACCCCAGTAAAGCTGGCTGACCGTGAGGCTGGTGGGGGTGGGGGCGTCCCTGTCATTGTTTCACAGAGGAGGCTGAGTGATCAGCTGTCGGGGATGTTTAGAAAGAATTTCTACATTGAGAGGGGCTGAGGCTAGAAAGCTCCTGAGGCCCCTTCATTTTTAAATTTTTGTTTTTGTTTTTAGTTTTTTGAGATAGTCCCATTTTGTCACCCTTGGTAGTGCTGCGGCTTATAGCTCACAGAAAACTTGAACTCTTGGGCTCAAGGGATCTTCTTGCCTCAGCCTCCCAAGTAGCTGGGACTACAGGTGCCCTCCACAATGCCCGGTTAATATTTAGAGACAGGGTCTCACTCTTGCTCAGACTGGTCTCAAGCTCCTGAGCTCAGGCAATCCACCACCCTGGTCTCCTAGAGTGCTAGGATTACAGGCGTGAGCCACCACACCTGGCTCATTTTTAATTTTTTTTTTAAGAAATAGTGTCTCACTCTATTGTCTGGGCTACAGTGCAGTGACATTATCATAGCTCACCACAGCCTCGACCTCCTGGGCTCAAGCAATCCTTCTGCCTCAGCCTCCTCCTGAGTAGCTGAGACTACAGGTGTGTGTCACCTCACCTGGATAATTTTTTCATTTTTGTAGAGATGGGGGTCTTGCTATGTTGCTGAGGCTGGTCTCAAATTCAAGCGATCTTCCCTCTTCAGCCTCCCTAAGTCCTAGGAATACAACTGTAAGCCACTGTACCTGGCCTATGGAGTCACCCATGAAGATTATATCTTATAGAGTCCTTTATCTTTATTATGCAGTGGTTCCTGCCACATGCCTGGAAAGTTTTTCTATTTTTAGTAGGGCTGAGATCTCACTCTTGCTCAGGCTGGTTTTGAACTCCTGAGCTCAAATGATCCTCCTGCCTTGGCTTCCCAGAGCACTAGGCTTACAGGTGTGAGGCACTGCGCCCAGCCTTCCTAAAACCTTCAAATATACTATATCTTGTAAGAATGATCCTTTGGAAACAGCAGGATAAAAACAGTTTAAATTCCTTTGGCAGAGAAGAAATAGAACTTAGGTTCTAGTCATGAACCGATCCAGGGAGCGGAGGCTAAAGAGACTGTGCCTTCAAGCAACGTCTGCCAAACTCTGTTGCTGTCTAGAGCGTATTGGTACCCACCAGTTCAGAGGAGATGCTCTGTTTGGTCATGGTGCCCACGTCAGGAATGCGAGCCTTCACCTGCGCTTTGATGTAGCATTTCTCTCCTCCAGCAAAACGGATTCCTGTGATTCCCTATGAAATAAAAGTTTATTCATCCATCTGTGCATTTGTTCATTTGTTCGATTTATTGAGTGTCTGTTCTAAACCAGGCACTGCTCTGGGTGTTAGATATAGGGATGAACAGAGCAGATGGAATCCTTACCCTCTTGGAGCTTACCTTTCAGCATTATTTACAATAATAACAAATAGAGATAAAGTCAGGTGGTGATAAATGTTATGAAGAAAAATAAAGCAGAGAGAGGGACGGGAATGACAGGGTATGATACTGTAGATGGTGTAATCAGGGGAGGTGATTCTATGAGGAAGTGACATTTGAGCTGAGATGGGATATGTTAGCAGCTCCATCAATGTCTGCAAGCTCATATGAAATGCCACCTTTTCCATGCAGCTTTTTTTGAACATCACAGTCTAAGCAAGCTCTCATCTGACATCCTGTCTGTATTCCTCATTTGGCACCTAATCTACACTGCTTAATTAATGAAAAGCTTCTTTTTTTTTTTTTTTTTTTTTTTGAGACAGAGCCTCAAGCTGTCCCCCTGGGTAGAATGCTGTGGCATCAAAGCTCATAGCAACCTCCAACTCCTGGGCTCAAGAGAGTCTCCTGCCTCTGCCTCCCAAAGTACCTGGGACCACAGGTGCCCGCCACAATGCCTGGCTATTTTTTGGTTGCTGCAGCCGTCATTGTTGTTTGGCGGGCCCGGGCTGGGTTTGAACCCGCCACCTTAGTTAGGTGTATGTGGCTGGTGCCTTAGCCACTTGAGCCACAGGAGCCGAGCCTAATTAAAAGCTTCTTAAGAGAAGCATATGAGTCTTTCTTTACCTACCTCCCTTCCTTTCTCCCTTTCTCTCTCTCTGCCTCTCTCCCTCTCTCTTCTTTCTTTTCTTTCTTTCTCTTATTTTGGGTGATCCTACTTCTCAAAAGATGTTGGTAAAATTAATTAATTCCATGAATCTAGAATTTTCTTAAGTTACTGAGCCAAGAGTAAATAATGAAGTTTTCTATAGTGCCAAGAGCTGAACTTTGCTGCTAGACCTTACCTAAAGACCTGGATGTTTTGGTTTTTGTCCCCTGTGAGATATAAACAGCTTCTCCTACTCATCTGCCTAGGGACTGACCTCAAGGTAAACATCAGCCATGATAGCTCGGCGCTGATTCTACCCACAGAGGACATGAAGGATAACAGGACATTTTGTCCCAAGAATGTTTACTTTCACCCTCTGGTTTAGTTTCATGACTAGCAAACCTAAAATAATATTAAAGGTCTAAAAATTTTATGGTATAATAATAGACACCAGTACAAATCTGAACTTGTCAATTTTCTGTTAAGTTGAGGTGTTAGGATACAGAACTGGTCAGGATCAATGCTAATAAATGAGAGGAGAAAAACTTAACCCTCATTCAGGGTTCTGCCCTTTTAAATGAAGAACAAAGTTAAATGTAAGTCATGCCTGAGGGGAGTTATGGAAAGGTCTACTTCTTGCAATCTCAGATCCAGGAGCTCTACAAAAGTGGGTAGGTAACAAACTGGACAACAGGGAAGGAACAGCTCATTCTTCCTAAAGCTCCTCATTATTTGCCTTGCAGCTTAATTGCCCGTGTACAAATATATAACTCATTTGTCTTACATCTCGCTCAGAGAAAGAGAGATGAGATATTGTGCCCACTTTACAGAGGAGGAATTCCCAAGGCTTATCATCAAGATTTAATGCTTGCTACACTAGAATCCCCTGGAGAGTGTTTTTGTTTTTTTGAGACAGAGTCTCACTTTGTCACCCTTGTTAAAGTGCTATGGTGTCATAGCTCATAGCAACCTCAAACAGCTGGGTTCAAGCAATCCTCTTGCCTTAGCCTCCTGAGTAGTTGGGATTACAGGCACCCATCACAATACCTGGAATAGTTTTTAGAGATGGGGTCTTGCTCTTGCTCAGGCTAGAACTCCTGAGCTTAAGCAATTCACCTGGCTTGGCCTTCCAGAGTGCTAGGATTATAGGCATGAGCCACGGAGCCCTGACCCCTGGAGACGTTTTAAGAATACAGATGCCAGGCGGCGCCTGTAGCTCAGTCGGCAGGGCACTGGCCACATATACCAAGGGTGAGAGGTTCGAACCCTGCCCTGGCCAGTTAAAAACAATGCAACTGCAACAAAAAAAAAAAAATAGCTGGATGTTGTGGCAGGCACCTGTAGTCCCAGCTATTTGGAAAACTGAGGCAAGAGAATCGCTTAAGCCCGAGAGTTTGAGGTTGCTGTGAGCTGTGACACCACAGCACTCTACCCAGGGTGACAGCTTGAGACTCTGTCTCAAAAAAAAGAATACAGATGCCACGGCTCAGTGCCCGTAGCACTGTAGTTGTGGTGTCAGCCACATATACTGAAGGTGGCAGGTTTGAACCTGGCCCAAGCCAGCTAAACAACAATGACAACTGCAACAAAAAATAGCCAGGCATTGTGGCAGGTGCCTGTAGTCCCAGCTACTTGGGAGGCTGAGGCAAAAGAATCACTTAAGCCCAAGAGTTTGAGGTTGCTGTGAGCTGTGACGCCATGGCACTCTACCGAGGGCAATAGAGTGAGACTCTGTCTCAAAGAAAAAAAGAATACAGATGCCAGGGCTCCTATAGCTCAGTGATTAGGGCACTGGCCACATGCTCTGGAGCTGGTGGGTTCCAACCCTGGCCTAGGCCTGCTAAACAAAACAAAACAAAATAAAAAAAAAATCTGGGCATTGTGGCAGGTGCCTGTAGTCCCAGCTAATAGGGAGGCTGAGGCAAGAGAATCACTTGAGCTCAAGAGTTTGAGGTTGCTGTGAGCTATGACGCCACAGCACTCTACCAAGGGTGACAAAGTGAGACTGTCTCAATTAAAAAAAAATACAGATGCTGGGGCCCCTCCCAGACAGTTTAATTTGATTGGTCTGGCTTGGTACCCAGACATTGGTATTCTTAATATTTCCCCGGGTGTTTACAATGTACAGTCCAGATTAAGAAACACCAGTTAAGGGAGAACTTGTTAAGCATAATAAAGTTTTAAATGACTGCAATAGCCTTTGTGCCCAAGTTTGTACAATGGCTTGCAAACTTTCCCTTGCCTTGGGTTTTCTCTAGCAAGATGGAAGCAGGTACCTCTGCAGGGCTGCTGCTGTGGCCAGCACTTCTGTGAAGCCCATTATCAGGTGAGACATGAACAAGGCCGAGCAGAGAGTGTGCGAGTTCTACCACACCTGGTATCAGGTGGTGTCAAACACTGTGCACTTATTCTAGCTAGACATCACTGTGAAACAGGGGTGGGATAAAGTTTGAGAAATGTTTATGAAGAATGCCCATGTCACAGACCTCAGGGTGTTTGATTTCAGGATCATTAGGGCAAGATGGAAGTGGAAAAAAACAATTAAATAATGGAAGCAGTGGGCATATGTTATAAGGTTCTTCCATGAAACAGAATCACGAAGACCAAAGGATTTCCTATCTAACTTCTATGTGGGCCACGACCCATAAAGTGGAAAAGTGCGTGTTAATGTTTCATTATTTTAGAGCGCAAATAAATTCATTATACAATGTACAAAAAAATTTTCCCTTGTATCAAAATCACTTGGATTACTAGCAAAACTAATAATTGCACCCTAAGCCACTGAAGAAATCACAGAAACTATTGATGCTGTCTGGTTACAGGCAAAGAAACCATACTGAGGCTCTACTTCTGAATGCAACAAGAATAAAGCCAAAGTCCCCTATATAACCAACACCATAGATCCATCATCAGGAAAGCGTCTTCCCCTGTGAATTCCAATTCAAAAATTGGAAGAAGTGACTATTATACTAACTGTGCAGATATCGATGTAAAATCACAGGAACATGAAAAAGCAAGGGAATATTACACCTGCAAAGGAACATAATAATTCTTCAGCAACAGATCCCAAACAAAAAGAAATTTACAATATACTGGGAAAAGAATTTAAAATATTGACATTAGAGAAGCTCAGTGAGCTCCAAGAGAATACTGGAAAACAACACGAAGAAATTAGAAAATAGGTTTGGCGCCTGTGGCTCAAGTGGCTAAGGCACCAGCCACATACACCTAAGGTGGCAGGTTTGAATCCAGCCTGGCCGGCCAAACAACAATGATGGCTGCAACCAAAAAATAGCCAGGTGTTGTGGCGGGCACCTGTGGTCCCAGCTACTTGGGAGGCAGAGGCAGGAGACTCTCTTGAGCCCAGGAATTGGAGGTTGCTGTGAGCTGTGATGCCACAGCACTCTACCCAGGGGAATAGCTTGAGGCTCTGTCTCAAAAAAAAAAAAAAAAGAAAGAAATGAGAAAACAATTCAGGATATGAATGAGAAATTTACCAAACAGATAGATATCATTAAAAAGAACTGAAGAGAAATTCTGGAACTGAAGAATTCATGAAATACAAAATATATTTGAAAGCCTCAACAATGGAATATATCAAGCTGTATAAAGAATCTTAAAAATGGAAGACAGGTCTTTTAAAATAAGCCAGTCAGACAAAAATGAATAAAAAAGAATGAGTAAAGCCAATGCGACATATGGGATACCATAAGGCAGCCAAATATTCAAATTTTCAACATCCTAGAACGGTAAAAGAAAATGAAAGTCTTAAAAAATCTACGTAATAAAATATTAAATGAAAACTACTCAAGTCCAGTAAGAGTTAGTTAGACATCTGGACAAAGAAGGCTTAGAGATTCCCAAAGAGATATAATTTGATGTGGCCTTTTTCACAAACTGTCAAAAGTCAAAGATAAAGAAAGAATCTAAAAATAGCAATAAAAAAGGCTCTAGTCACCTATAAAGGAGACCCTCATCCAATTATAGTGGATATCTCAGTAGAAAGCTCTGGGCAGGACACCAATGATATATTTTTTTAAAGTGCTGAAAGAAAAATAATTGCAAGCCAAGGATACTATACCCAGCAAAGTGATCCTTCATAAATGAAGGAGAAGTAAAGTCTTTCCCATGGCAGAAAAAACTGAGGGAATTCATCACTACCAGGCCAGGTCTACAAAATATGCTTAAGTTGGTCTTATACCTAGAAGAAAAACAGTATTGACCATGACCATCGTGAAAACATGTGAAAATATAAAAACTACTGAAAGAGCAAACACACAAACAAGGAAAAGTCTCAAATGTTACTACTATAGAAAACCACCAAACCACAATGATAAACAATAAGAGAGGAAAAAAAGGAACAGAGGATATACAAATAACCAGATATCTATTAATAAAACGACAACAATAAGCCCTGACATATCAATAATAAATAACTTTGAATGTAAATAGATTAAACTTTCTACTTAAAAGAAATAGACTGATTGAATGGATAAAAAACATGACTCAACTATATATGACTACAAGAACTCATCTCATCTATAAACACACATATAGACTGAAAGGAAAAAAATGGCAAAAGATATTATAAGTAAATAAAAACAAAACAAAAGCGAGCAGGAATAGCTATACTTAGGTAAAACAGACTTGAAGTCAAAAACAGTAAAAACAGACAAAAAAAAATCATTATATAATGATAAAAAGATCAATATAGTAAGGAGATATTAACAATTATACATACACCAAACACTAGAGTATGTAGTTATTATCAATATTAGATATAAAGGAAGAGAGATACTCTTTTTTTTTTGAGATAGAGCCTCAAGCTATCCCCCTGGGTAGAGTGCCATGGCATCACAGCTCATAGCACCCTCCAACTCCTGGGCTCAAGCGAGTCTCCTGCCTCCGCCTCCCAAGTAGCTGGGACCACAGGTGCCTGCCACAATGCCTGGCTATTTTTTTATTTTTTGGTTGCAGCCATCATTGTTGTTTGGCGGGCCCAGGCTGGGGATTCGAACCCGCCACCTTAGGTGTACGTGGCTGGCGCCTTAGCCGATTGAGCCACAGGCGCGGAGCCGCCATAATCAATATTAAAGAAAGTAATCAAATCCAGCCCTGGAGTGTAGCAATAATCTGATGAATAGTTATTTGGAGAAGATTTTTCATGAAATAAAAAATGACATTTTAAAGCTGTGCTAGAAGTTGAACCAGATTGGAAAATATAAAAAATATTCCATTTCTTTAGGTATGCCCAGAGATTGTTAGCAATAATTTTAGCGATAAATAGTGGTTCTATCCCTAGGGCCACATGGTCTTCTAGTTACTTTGTATTTGAAATGAGTGACTGACACTATTCATAATCATCCACATATCTGAGCGAGGCTTTTAAGTCATGTTGAATGGAAGCTTGACTATGAAAATCTTTTAAGAAAAATCTTATCAGCTTCTTGTAATATTTATAAGAACATCAAGGGGGAAAAGTATTATAATAATAATAGACACAGCCAACCTCATCATCTCTTAAGCTTGGAGGTAGTCATGTTCAGGCGTGGATACTAAGATAAGGTAATAGAGGAAGTGGTGAAAAATGAAGCCTTTTCAGAACTATAGAAATGAAAGACTCAGTTTTACATAGTATACTGTTAAAATTCTTTGCCCTTGGGCAGTGCCCGTAGCTCAGTGGGTAGGGCACTGGCCACATACACCGAGGCTGGCGGGTTGGAACCCGGCCCAGGCCAGCTGAAACAACAATGACAACTGCAACAACAACAACAAAATAGCTGGGTGTTGTGGCGGGCACCTGTAGTCCCAGCTACTTGGGAGACTGAGGCAAGAGAATCACTTAATCCCAAAGAGTTTGAGGTTGTGGTGAGCTGTGATGCCACAGCACTCTATCTGCAACATAGTGAGACTCTGTCTCAAAAAAAAAAATTATTTGCTCTAGTATTACTGTTTTTTTTTGTGGCTTTTAAACTTTCAATTCAATTTGTAACTTTCTCATCAAATATACCTTTCAATTTGCACTTTCAGAGTAATTTGAAGTTCTCTATTTTAACTTCTCTTAGGTTTAGAAATACCCAGAATAATGTTTGACAATATATTTGGGCATCCCACAATCACAGTTAAGTTGACATGTAAAATTAACTCAGTTGTAGGCCTGAATAAAATAAAAAAATGCTCACCCTTTTGCAAGTAAGAGAGAATTGCTGCTACCTGATTGCCTTTGAAGCAGGACATCAGCTTATTCCTGCCTTTGGACTCAAAGTGAAACATCAGCTCTACCTGGGTCACCAGTGTACTGGCCTTCAGATTGGAATTAAACCATCAGCTCTCCAGGGTCTCCAGCTTGCTAACTTACCCTGCAGAGTCCTGCTGACTTACCTTGCCAGAGTCCATAACCACATGAGCCAATTCTTTATTTTAGATAGGTAGATAGATGATAGATAGATAAATGCACCTTAACTTACAATGGGGTAACATGCAAATAAACTCATTATAAGTTGAAAATTCCACAATCAAAAAGGAATTTAATGCACCTAACCTACCACACATCTTAGCTTAGCTTAGCCTACCTTTTTTTTTTTTTTTTTAAGATAGAGCCTCAAGCTGTCCACCTGGGTAGAGTGCTGTGGCCTCACAGCTCACAGCAACCTCCAACTCCTGGGCTCAAGCCAGTCTCCTGTCTCTGCCTCCCAAGTAGCTGGGACCACAGGCGCCCGCCACAATGCCTGGCTATGTTTTGGTTGCAGCCATCATTGTTGTTTGGTGGGCCCTGGCTGGATTCGAACCCGCCACCTTAGGTGTATGTGGCTGGCACCTTACCCACCTGAGCCACAGGCGCTGAGCCAGCCTACCTTAAATATAGTCAGAACATTTACATTAGCCTACAGCTGAGGGAAATCATCTGACAAAAACCTTATTTTATAAGAAAGCGTTGACTATCTCATGTAATTTATTGAATATTGTACTGAAAGTGAAAAACAAAATGGTTGTGTGGATACTTACGTACAGTTTCTACTGAATGCCTATCACTTTTGCATCATCATAGTCAAAAAATTGTCAAACCATTGAGTAATAAGTCAAAGACTATCCATATAGGCAGGAAACAGCCAAGCTTGAAAGCAATGAGGCAGGAGTGTTATTACCCTCATCTGCGGCACTACAGGGATAAATAGGTTTTTGTGATCTCATTTGATCACCGATTGATAACTAGAAGGTTGTCTACCTATTCAAATGATAGCACCATTAGAAAAACAAACTTGGGAGCTTATATAGGGAAATTGCTTTCAAAGTCAATTTCTAAACCACCCAAGAAAATGAACCTTATTGATTTGTAGGCACACCTTAAGTTAACCTCAATGTGGCATTATTCATCTTGTCTGACTTTCTTACTCATTGGTCTTAGCTCCAAATGACTCTCAACTGTCCCCTAATTGTTCTCAAACCATTTACTTTGGAATAAGTGGTTACCACTTAAAAAGGTGTGATAAATTATTTTGCTTAGTTCTGATATGTTTGTTAGAGATATTTTTAAAGCATAGGCTTTCAGAGTACATACTAGTTGCCTTTTTATGGATTGATTTCTTGTTGGTCTAGCTAGATTATAAGTACGAAAAGCACAGGACTATGGATGCTTGTAGTCCTATTTGTGGTCCTATTTGGTAGCTCGGAGAGAGTTGACATTAAATGAATATTTTTGGTTGATAATAAATATGGATGCATGTTCTATTGAGTCTGATATTGATGATCTAGTCATGTTAATACTAGTCAATTTCATTTGGGTTGCTGTAAACAGCACATAGTCTAATAGAAAAAACTTGAAAAATATAGAAGGGGCATATAGACTGGACGATGGCATACTGCCAAAATTAGCTTTTACCACAAACTAAATGGGAGAAAATAGAGAAGACCCTGAAAGATGGAGAGATTAATCTCATTTCTTGAGCATAAGAATAGAATTACATGTTGAAACTTACAACTCAATCTGACAGTTTGGGTCTAACTCTCATGCTACAAACAACTATACCTTTTCTCCCTCAATTCTCAGGCCTTTCCAGATGGACCCAAATCTTACCCTATTGACTATATCTACATATGGCATTTAATTTATCAGTTTTTTTTTTTGAGACGGAGCCTCAAGCTATCCCCCTGGGTAGAGTGCCATGGCATCACAGCTCATAGCAATCTCCAACTCCTGGGCTCAAGCGAGTCTCCTGCCTCAGCCTCCCAAGTAGCTGGGACCACAGGCACCCACCACAATGCCCGGCCATTTTTTGGTTGCAGCCATCATTGTTGTTTGGCGGGCCCGGGCGGGGGATTAGAACCCCCCACCTTAGGTGTACGTGGCTGGCGCCTTAGCTGATTGAGCCACAGGCGCCGAGCCAATTTATCAGTTTTTACTTCAGAGACTTTGCTAGAGATGGCTCCAGGTCTCAAAAACAAACTTACTATATCATTGTCAGTTTCAGGAGTTTGTTTCTAAATTGTCCTGAGTATATCCCATAGAGTGACATCTTCCCAATTTATAAATGTACACTCAAATTAGAGTTAATAAAACTGGTATTTTTTTTTTTTTTGAGACAGAGTCTCACTATGTCACCCTTGGTAGAGTGCAGTGGCATCACAGCTCACGGCAACCTCAAAACTCTTGGGCTTAAGCAATTCTCTTGCCTCAGCCTTGCAAGTAGCTGGGACTACAGGCTAGTTTTTGTTGCAGTTGTCATTGTTTGTTTAGCTGGCTCAGGCCAGGTTTGAACCCACCAGCCTCAGTGTATGTGGCCAGCACCCTACCTACTGAGCTATAGGCACCGCCCTAAAGCTGGTATGTTAATGAAAAACATTTCCACAGATTGATATTTTAATACCTATGACATATTCTTAAAACATGCAAATGAAATCTGGGTTGTTATTGAAATAATGAAATGAAAAATGATGATGTTGGCAAGAACAAGACTACGAATATTCATGAAGACGGATAAGCATATATTTCCCTAAAATGTAGCGCTCTTCTTCCCAGAGGAGGCCATCTGGCCTCTTTGATTGCTAGTTAAAACCAATTAGCACAAAATAGGGATACTACCTTATTGGGTTTCACCACAAGCCTTCTGGTTTCATCTTTAATCTTATGGTTTCCTTGTAAATGTTTTCTGTCAGTGCCACAAATTGAAAACAACAACAGCAACATCTCATGTTTAAGCCGCATAGAGTCCACCAGTGCTCAAGCAAGCACTCCTCATTAATACCTATAATCATCGCCTTATCGCAGAGAGACAAAGATGATAACAACTCAAGCCTGCTCATGCACACGAACTGCTTTGTTGGCCATTGAAACCACCAGGCAGCCAGCTGACCACTTACTCTTTCCTTTGTCTACACTACCTGCACCTGAGGTCCTCCGGCAAGTCTCTCAAAAAGTAGCCGCGATGTCAGAAACGCTGAAGCTCCTGATTTCACACAAATGTCCCCAAAGTAAGTTATGATAATAATGGGGCGAAAAGGGATGACATTGTTTTAAAAGAGATCACAAGAACAACCCTAACCTGACCTATTTACATGTTGCAATCACTGGCACAAAACTTCAAGTCCCTCAGTGCTGCCTATTTTCTCGGTAATTTCATCCTGGCTTCCTCCCCTTATCTGCTTGCCAGTGAAGACTATTCTCTCCTTCATCTGAATATTCTTCTTAATAAGGCAATTTCCCCTTGGTTATTGTTCCACCAATCACCCATCACTTTCTTTCATGTTGGAACTGTGGTCATTTCTTTACAGTCAGTCTTTTTTTTTTTTTTTCCCAGGAGAGACAGTCTCACGTTATTGCCCTCTGTAGAGTGCTGTGGCGTCACACAGCTCATAGCAACTTCCAACTCTCGGGCTTAGGCGATTCTCTTGCCTCAGCCTCCTGAGGAGGTGGGACTACAGGCACCCACCATGGCTATTTTTTTGTTGCAGTTTGGCCGGGGCCAGGTTTGAACTCGCCACCCTCAGTATATGGGGCTGGTGCCCTACTCACTGAGCCACAAGCACCATCCTAGATAGTCAGTCTTTATTGATCTATAAATTAATTTTTTTCTGGAGAAGATAAAAGGAGCAACATGTAATTACCAACTTTTTTTTTTTTTTGACTGGGGCTGAGTTTGAACCTGCCACCTCTGGCATATGGGGCCATACTCCTCTGAGCCACAGGCACCACCCCCATAATTACCAACTTTTAATCAGCTATATCCACTACTAAATTTGCATGCAATCATGATAAATGAATTACACAAATAGTTTAGAATAGAGCAACATCCAAAGGATGACATGCATACTCTATGTGATATGTGAGATAATTTTAGGTGGTACATAGACTCATAATTTTATGTCAGTATTTATATAGTGATTTTTTGTGTGTATACACAAACACATATACATATCTAGCCCTGGAAAACTGTGTTAACTCAGACTCCATTGCTTAGGATAAGATTAAGTTTTCTCAAAAGGATCTCAGATTTTTTTTAATTAAGTAAATAATAGATGTTAACATGGATATATTAAAATCATAACAGTGGTACCCCGAAGACTGAAGCTTGGGAAACATTGCCATGTCTTAACCCATGTTAAGAACTCACCTATGTCTTAACCCCCCACTCTGCCACTTACCAGCTGTGTGACTTGGGGCAAATCTTCCTCATTGGGTATCAGTTTCCTGCTCCATGAAATGTACTGATACCTCTCACAAGGGTGAAAACTAAACATCCTATAACCCTCCTTTCTGAAATAAACAGGTATATCCAAATTCAGGCTTGACCCTTAAAATTGGTCTTTCAAGCAGGATAAAAGGAAGGGAAACTATAGTTACTGGACAAAATATAGATGTATCTAATAGGCAGAGGCATCGGAGGAGGGTAATCTGAAGTGGCGTAAAAGAGGCTTTGCGGCTCGGCGCCTGTGGCTCAATCGGCTAAGGCGCCAGCCACGTACACCTAAGGTGGCGGGTTCGAATCCCCAGCCCGGACCCGCCAAACAACAATGATGGCTGCAGCCAAAAAATCGCCGGGTGTTGTGGCGGGCACCTGTGGTCCCAGCTACTTGGGAGGCTGAGGCAGGAGACTCGCTTGAGCCCAGGAGTTGGAGGTTGCTGTGAGCTGTGATGCCATGGCACTCTACCCAGGGGAATAGCTTGAGGCTCCGTCTCAAAAAAAAAAAAAAAAAGAGGCTTTGCAATAGAGGCTTACACAATCTCCCAGGGCATGAGAAGGTAATACTATTATTATTTTGTTGTGGGTACTGGAAAAATAGATTGGGTTGCACAACAGAGTCTCTCCTGGAATAAGAGACTGCTCTTCTAACAAACTTTGTGTACCCTTGCACTTACCACATTTGTTTGGAAGTTAAATGTTTCCATGTCCATGTCTTCCATCAGCTTCTAAGCATCTTTAGGGCAGCAACCCCTTATTTCGTCCACTTATCCCAATACTGAGCGGTGTTTCTCCTAATAAAATGGCTCTGTAAATGGCTGCTGAACTAAAAATAACAAGGATGGGTTTGGATTTTAAATTTAAACCCTTAAAAAATCCTGGTACCTTTTTAACATACTATACTATGAGCCGATTCGAATATTAGTGAGAATAAGAAATATTAAAGTGAATCGGGGAGATTCACTTCTTGACTTTTAAAAGGTCACAAAATACTAGAGGAGCGTATGTGTTTGTGAATGAGCCTGGATGTTATGAAAAAGGAAAGACCCCAAGGTAAAACATAAATGCTGAGATGCTGAATATAATGCAAAAGAAAACCACATTCTTTCCCAAGCAACATGAGGACTTTGAGAAGGACTAGAAATCCTTGGAGAAAGAAGAGAAAAAACCCTACTCACCATTGATGACAGACTCCATATCCCATTCCTACAATTCATTTTATTGATAAAAATGAATTCCTTTCATTTCCTTAATGAAATCTGGTAATCATGGCATGATGCCTGAAAGCATTGTGTCTCCCCAAATCAACTACTCTCCTTTCCCTTGTGACTCAAGCTAATGAGTGAGAAGCAGAGAAGATAATTAACATTACAAACTCATTTTTGAAAAGTGAAGAAAAATCAAGACTGCTAAAACCTGTAGCCACCTTTTTTTTAATCTTTACTATCAAGAACAGAAGATTTTGAGAACACCCTTGATGATTATTCTGTAATAGATAGTCTGTAGAAAAGGCCATACGGTCTACTCAAATATCAACCAATAGATAAATACACTCAAAGAATGAGGTATTATTTTCTAGTCTAGATAGGAAACAAATCAATTACTCCATTAGTTTTCCAAACTTTTGACACAATTTCAATAGGTTACCAGCTCGCTATATAAGGGAAAAGTTTTGAGAGGAGAAAATATTATGTAAGACTCCAACACCATTATTAATATCAGGTTTTGTACAATCTTTGCCTATTGGTTATTGAGGACTTTCCTGAACACCAGCTAGTGATTATGATTTGCTGGTTTGGGCACAACTTGATTGAAATTGTATCAAGACATGCCATTAACTTATTTCATGTGGGAAATTAAGAGACCTGTAGTATAGTAAATAAGAAAATCAAATATTTTAGTTATTATTTATTCAATTGTGGCCAAATAAAAGATCTAGAGATAAAAGGCTAAGAACTCAGTTATCCATTTAATACTCTCTCTCTCTCTCTCTCTCTCTCTCTATATATATATATATATATATGAAATTAAATCATAGCTGTGTACATTAATGCAATCATGGGGTACAATGTGCTAGTTTTACACACAATCTGAAATGCTTTCATCAAAATGGTCAACATAGCCTTCACAGCATTTTCTTAGATATTATGTTAAGACATTTATATTCTACACCTAGGAAATTTCACATGTACCCTTGTAAGATGCACTGTAGGTGTGGTCCCACCAACTACTCTCCCTCTACCCATCCTCCCCTCCTTTCATAAGAAAGCTATAAATTGCTTTTATAGTAAGACTGAGTACATTGGATACTTTTTCTTCCATTCTTGAGATACTTGCTAAGAATATGTTCCAGCTCCATCCATGTAAACATGTAAAGTCTCTTCCTTTATACTTGAGCATTGATGTATTTATTTTGGAGAGTTATGATAAATGAAAAACTTTAGGGAGCACACTTGGGAGACAGTTATAATAAGAACTTTCTGGTGAACTTACTTACAAAAAGCCCTTGAATACAGTTCTGAATTCCATGCTATTGAGTGTCTATGATCAAACAAACAAATACCCAAATTTGAGATATCCCAATGACTATCCCCTTCTTAACCTGATGTAGTTGAAAGAACAATTTTTTGGCCTATGTTATCACCTCTGACATTTCAAAAAGCAATAAAATGAATCAAGTGGGAATTGTAGGCCTGGATTCTAATCCTTAGCTCTATCTCTAACTTGTTTTACCCTGTCTTTTGACCTTTTGGAGACTTGTTTTTCCCATTAGTATACCAAAAACAACATCTGCTTCACAGGATGGGCTTGAAAATTAATGAGATGATGTCTGAGAAGTACTTGAATATCAGGTGTTCTGTAAATTCTAGGTACTGCTATTCAATATTAAAATTCATTACCCTTCTGTGAACCACCTAACTAACCTGCTGCATCTGTGATCTGATCTCAGCACATAGGTGTAAAAAAAATGTCAAACTAGATGCCATGTTCTTCTCAGTTGAATCAATCATGGTCACATTTCGTTAGTAACTGGCCAGAGTTTTCTTCCTTAAGTTTTTAATTCAGAAAGTTGAACAAGCAGAGTTCATTGATTCCAGGTTATCATGGCCACCATTGGCAGATATTATGCAAATTGTTTATTCTTCAACACTCATTCTTAGCAATAATAAGGATGATGTGTGTCTACATATTTTAAGAAAATCCTTCCTTGACCAATTTCTTTTCCCCTGCAGTGGAGAAAGGCATGTTTCTTTCTTTTTTTCTTTTTTTTTTTTTTGAGACAGAGCCTCAAGCTGTCCCCCTGGGTAGAATGCCATGGCATCACAGCTCACAGCGACCTCCAACTCCTGAGCTCAAGTGAGTCTCCTGTCTCAGCCTCCCAAGTAGCTGGGACCACAGGCGCCCACCACAACACCTGGCTATTTTTCGGTCATAGCCATCATTATTGTTTGGTGGGCCTGGGCTGGATTCGAACCCCCCACCTTAGGTGTATGTGGCTGGCGCCTTAGCCGCTTGAGCCACAGGCGCCGAGCCGGAAGGCATGTTTCTGACACACAAAAGGAATCTCTTGCAGCAGCCAAAGTACCAGGAAGGAGTAAATATTACAAGATTAAAGTTGCAAATGCTGAGATTAACACAGTAAAGGCCACATAGGTAATTTTCCTGGTGGGCTTGACCTGTACTCAACAGTTCCCTGCAGAACTATTTTTTTGTTTTAATAAACTAATAGCTTATGCCCTGAACAACAATGATGATTTTAAGCATATATTTTCTATATTATCTAATTTAATACATGTTGAAAATGTTTTAATTAGATAAATGTTACTAGTCTGGTTTTCAAATATAGGAACTGAAGTTAAGGAAAGTTTGCTATTTTGCTGAAGCTCATAAAGCTAGTGAATGACAGATCTAATATATATATTTTTTGAGATGGAGCCTCAAGCTATCCCTCTGGGTAGAGTACCATGGCATCACAGCTCATAGCAACCTCCAACTCCTGGGCTCAAGCGAGTCTCCTGCCTCTGCCTCCCAAGTAGCTGGGACCACAGGCGCCCGCCACAACGCCCAGCCATTTTTTGGTTGCAGCCATCATTGTTGTTTGGCAGGCTTGGGCTGGGGATTCGAACCCGCCACCTTAGGTATACGTGG
>CAUYQV010039338.1:0-30122 GCA_963574575.1 Galagoides demidoff | reverse complement strand
ACTGTGCTCCTAGGGCCACCATTAGGGGGCGAAGTGGAGGCCTTGCTGCCTGGGATTTAAACCCAGGCCTGGTTATCCCGAGGCATCCTGATTTTATCGGTTTGTACGTTGGGATTTTAAGTATAAAAATTTTTTTTTTTTGAGACAGAGTACTCATGCCTGGGTAGAGTCATGGCATCACAGCTCATAACAACTTCCAACTCTTGGGCTTAAGTGATTCTCTTGCCTCAGCCTCCCAAGTAGCTGGAACTAGAGGCTCCCGCCACAACACCTGGCCATTTTTTTGTTGCAGTTGTCATTGTTGATTTTAGCTGGTCTGGGCTAAGTTCGAACCTGCCAACCTTGATGTATGTGGCCAGTGCCCTACTCATGGAGCTACGGGCACCACCAGAATAAAATTCTTGAATCTGGTTGTACTTCTCCCCGTTCCACACCCACAGACTAGTAAATGGCAAAGCCTTCTACTTAGTTGCCCAACAGAAAAACTTATAAGATGACCTGCTAGTGGCCGGGCACAGTGGCTCACTCCTGTAATCCTAGCATTCCGGGAGGCCGAGGTAGGTGGATTGCCTGAGCTCACAGGTTGGAGACCAGCCCAAGTCAGAGCAAGACCTTGTTTCTAAAAATAGCTGGGTGTTGTGGTGGGCGCCTGTAGTCCCAGTTACTTATGAGGCTGAGGCAAGAGAATCACTTAAGCCCAAGAGTTGGAGGTTGCTGTGAGCTGTGACACCATGGCACTCTACCCAGGGCAACAAAGTCGGATTCTGTCTCAAAAAAAGAAATTACCTACTAGACATTCTTTATCATATCACTCCGTTTTTTTTCCTTATAGCGCTTTTTCACTACATGATACAGCCCCAGCATCTAAAACATAAATATATATATGAAAGAATGGGCCAAAAGAGATATAGAGCTCATTTTGCAGTTAAGGAAACAGCCTCAAAGAAGTTAAGTAAGTAACCTAAGATAGGTCTCATAAATTAGAAAGCAAAGCAAGATTCAAAGCCTGGTGGACTGATTCCAAAGTATAGGTCTTTACCCACCACCACATCTTGAAATAGTGAATTCTGCTAGATATCTCAATAAAGTGGCTGACAGATTATCTTATTCTGATGCCCTTTTAATAAAGCATTTGAGTTTTTTATCATGTAAATATTTATATGACCTTTTACTTGCAAAACACAAAATTTAATCATCATCTTTCAGCATTAAGTTTACCCCTGAATTTTTCACAAGGAAATGGCCCAGATGTGCCCAGATGGGGAGCTAGGGTCAGAACGCAGGGTTTCTTCCTCTCACCTCAGTCCAATGTCCTTAGTTATACTATGTGACTTTACATGAACAAACGTTCATTTTAAACCTTAAGATTTGCTGGGCATGGTGGCTCATGCCTGTGTAATCCTAACACTTGGGAGGCTAAGGCAGGAGAATCATTTGAACCCAGGTGTTTATGCTTAGCCTGGGTGACATAGCAAGGCCTCACTGCTACAAACTTTTTTTTTTTTTTTTTTTGCAGTTTTTGGCCGGGGCTGGGTTTGAACCTACCACCTCTGGCATATGGAGCCAGCGCCCTACTCCTTTGAGCCACCGGCACCACTTTTCTTTTTTTTCTTAATTAGCCAGACATGGTGGTTCATGCCTATAGTCCTAGCTCCTTAAGAGACTGAAGCAGGGCTTGGCGCCTGTGGCTCAGTTGGCTAAGGTGCCAGCCACATACACATAAGGTGACGGGTTCAAATCTAGCCCGAGCCCGCCAAACAACAATGATGGCTGCAACCAAAAGATAGCCGGCTGTTCTGGCCGGCGCCTGCAGTCCCAGGGGAGGCAGAGGCAGGAGACTCGCTTGAGCCCAGGAGTTGGAGGTTGCAATGAGCTGTGATGCTACAACACTCTACCCAGGGGGATAGCTTGAGGCTCTGTCTCAAAAAAAAAGAGAGACTGAAGCAGGAGGATTGCTTGAGCTTGGGAGTTTGAGGCTAGGCAACTAGAGGAACACCCTGTCTGAAGAAGAAGAGAAAAAGAATGTGTATAGAAGAAATGAGGAAGTCACTAGTGCAAAATTTAGAAGGTGTTAAAAAGTGAATAATTTTTTCATGTAATCATTGATGATAAACTTAATTCCCCAAAAGATACTAGAAACAAAATTTTCACATTATCCAACTTCCTGTAGGGTATTTTGAGTATAATTATTTACACTATTTTCTTTCTCTAGTGTTTTTTTTTTTTTTTTAAATCAGCTAATGCACTATTTATATACTAAATAGCAAAAGAATAAATAGTCCTGCGGTTGGGTAGAAGGCTATTTAATCATTTAGACTCTAAATGAAATAAGCTTTATGCAGTTAAGAAGGGAGTGATAAAGGTAATAGACCAAGTACTTCATATCCTTTTTTTTGAGACGGAGCCTCAAGCTTTCCCCCTGGGTAGAGTGCAATGGCATCACAGCTCATAGCAACCTCCAACTCCTGGGCTCAAGCGAGTCTCCTGCCTCTGCCTCCCAAGCAGCTGGGACCACAGGCGCCCGCCACAACGCACGGCTATTTTTTGGTTGCAGCCATCATTGTTTGGCGGGTCCTGGCTGGGGATTTGAACCCGCCACCTTAGGTGTACGTGGCTGGCGCCTTAGCCGATTGAGCCACAGGCGCCGAGCCAGCACAGTTACATTTAATCCCCACACTAGCCTCTGTTACCCATTTTATGGATAAGGAAATTGAGGACCAGAGAGGTAAAATGATTTGCTCAAGACCACACAGCAGGGAAGAGACAGAACAGAGATCTGAAATAAGTCTGTTTAACTCTTTCCATTAAATCATCACAGAGAAACAAGGAGGCAGACTGCTCCTCTCTCCTCAATACTACAAGAGGACAGATGTCTCTTAAGCCACTGAGCAGTCTTCAGGTCAAGGAAATTCCCCAGCAAGAGTCCTTTGCTGCTCTCAGCCCTGTAGGAATAGGCATACCCACTGACAAAAAGGGAAACTGAGGCTGGCACATCCCAGCCCTCTATACAACTGAGGGGACAGAGGATAAGCCTGTGAATAACCATGTGAATGACCACATCCTGCCTAGTGTGCAGAGGACCTCACACTGAGGTCTCTGGCTGGCAGCCCTGTGCCTACAGCCAGAACTCAGGACACATTTGATGAACAGAATAAACATGTGTCCGAGTGACAGCTGGGTTCCTGGTGCCCAAGACCACAGCCACTGGAGTATCTGGCAAAGATATTACTGACAGGTGTGGGGGGCCAGGGGCAACATCCACCGCCTCCCATGTACAGCCTCCCACGCTTCCCCCAACCCCCCATTTTCCTTTTGGTGGAAATGTCTATTTTTGAGAAGGGCTCAGGAGCAGACACGCTGGGGACCATCAGAAACCACCCGTTTCTGGATCTCAGCCCTGCTCATCAAACAAAGCTGGAGGGTGGGGGGAGGTCCCCCACGCTCCCGCCCCCCAAGTCTGGGAACAGCCTCCTTGGAGGAGGGTCCTCTAAGGAATGCCTAACAGCTGCCACACCCCCTGCTGACAGCTGGGAGGACGGAGGCCCGTTCAAGGGAAAACCAGAGGGACCATAAGCAGACACAGGAAGCTGGGGTAGCCCCCGCTGAGCTCTGAGGCTCATCGGCTCATCTGCAAAATGGGAAAAATACTTCCTGCCCCGCTGACCTCCTGGGTTGTCACGAGCACCAAAGTAGAGACGTGGAAGGCCCTGGCGGGGAGGTGAGCCCGCGGGCTCCGCGCCCGCTCAGCCACCCGCCGGCCCGGCACTTCTGGACCAGCCCCGGGCGCTCGAGTCCCTCGGTCTCTTCCCCTGGAGAGACGTGTTTCTGGAAACACGTTGCTCTAAACTTCCCTCCCGGCCCGCACAACTCCGGCGGAGCAAGTTCTTCGCAAGCTGAGAAGCGCCGCAGCGCCGCAGGCTGCGCTCCTGCCTCGGGGCGGTCGCTCACCCCGGACCCGCTCTACGGCCTCCTCCCCTGCCTTCGGGGCCCCGCGCCGGTGGGCAGGCCGGGAGGGCGCGGCCTTACCTGTTCCAGGTGGCGTTGGCGCAGGCCCGGCGCTGCTGCGTGCCTCGCTCGTCCGCGGCGGCGGCCGGCTCTCTCTTGCCCAGGTCACTGAGGCTGGGCGAACTCATGAACTTCAACCTGCGGAGAGTCCTCATGGTGACCTGGCCGCTCGCTCCGCGCCCACGCGCGTCCGGCGCCGCGCCCTGCGCCACGCGGCTCCGCGGGCCCTGGCCGGCGCTGCGCCCTCTACACGGAAACTTGGGCGAGAGCAGGAAGCCCAGCGGCCCTGCGGGGTCCCGCCCCGGCCCCGCGCCTCCGCCCCGGGCCCCGCGCCGGCAGCCCTGCCGGGTTAATCATTGCTCGGAGCGGCTCAGCGTGGAAGCACTAGGAGCGCCGCCAGCACGGACCCGGCGCGAGGGGAGGCCGGGGGCGGAGCTTTGGGGACAGAGGCGGGGCCTCGACAAGGGGGCGTGTACGGAGGAGGGGCGGGGCCGCGAGCTGAGGGCGGGGCCGGCGATTCTGCGGCCACAGCTCTGGGAGGCCACCCTTTGTCGGTCCTCTGAGAGGCGCGTTCCGCCCTATCTCCTCCACTGAGTCACACGTGCCCGCAGGAAACGCACAGCCCAACCCCAAACGCCGGCTCCAAACCTAACACTGTGGTCCCACACACACGGTGTCCAGCGACAACCGTGCCCGAGACCACCCCCATCGTCGCCTCGTGCAAAGTCACCCCTTCCTAGACATCCGTCACCGCAAAGGCGGTGGCCAGAGAGATCCTTCAGGACGCCATCACTTGGACAGAGGTTCCTCCGCGGTTCTCTAGAAGACTTTGGGGCGACACCTTCATTGGCCTCCTGGCGCCTCCGGCCAGAAACTCACTCTAGGGGTCCAACCTTGGCCTGGTACCGTAGACCCCTCCTCAGGTAGGGACTTCATCCCTGTGCGGCTGCCTAGAGGATTTGCTGGAGCAGGGGTTGAAGGAATGGAGGGTGGTTTCCCCAAGGCAGAGCCCCAGCTCAGCTGTTTGCTAGTTATCCTGCACCCCCAGGGCTTCCTCAAAGCAAAAGCAATCCGCGGTCTCCGGAGCCCCTGTGGCTGGGCATTATCCCAGGTGCTTCCTCGGAGCTCGGTTTAGATGCTTGATCTCACACCAAGCCCCCTCTGTTAGGTAGGGATGAGTGTTCTCCCTACTTCCCAGTTGAGGACACCGAGGCTCACAGGTAAATAGCTTGCCTAACCTTTTTGCAATCAGCAAAACTGGTCCTAGCCCAGGAGCCCCGGCCCACCAAGTGTCCAGGCCCCAGCCCGGGGATTCTAACAGGGTTCCCAGGACTCTCGGCAGACCTCGGACAGCTGTGGGTGCTAGGAGAGGCCCATACACAGCTAAGAGAGCCTTTCCTGAGGAGGGTAATGAGACAGCCATAAACAGACAAACCCCTGTCCTGGAGGAATCTCCCACAGAGCCTGCTTCCCCTTCCCACTGGCTGAGACTCATGTGACCCAATGGCCGTGGGCTGTCCAGGGCATCCTAGGGAACCAGGCCAGGGTTTGGGGGAACAGAGGGGGCACCCCAATGCCTCAGGGCTGGGCGTGATCTTACAGGCTTCACCAGCAGGTGACCACAAGTCCCTGGGTGGGATCACAGGGAGGGCCTCATTTCCTCATCAGTCGAGTGAGGAAGGTGCTTTATGAACTGTCTTGTGCTGGGCTAAGCCTGTTAGGGTCCTCTGCTCAGGGAACTGGAGCACCCTCCTCCGACATGTACAGGACACTGGTTTTTAGATCACATCCAGATTTCATAGGTGGACAAATATTCCTTACCTTATTGCTGTTAAAAAATAACAAAAGCACTAAAGCAATTACTGAATTGTTTTTGAAAATAATATGACAGAGAATTTAGAGCCACCTGAGGAAACCAGCAGCCCAGTAGTGTGGGGAGATGGTCAGCACAGCTTGGAAACCTCACAGAAGGTGGCAATTCCCCCGTCCCCACATAGTGTCACATCCCATGGCATCAGCCTTAGGTGACTGGGCCAGTCCTTTCCTTCCTCAGACACTTGACGACTGCTTGGTCTTGGACAAATCTTTCCCTCAGTCCTCAGCTCCTTTGGGTGGAGAGTGGGAGCCTGTGAGCCTTTGCTGCCCGCCCTGGCTGCCCCCAGTCAGCCCTGGTGTCTTCTTCCCCCTTGGGAAACCCTCTGGCCCACATTGGCTCTCTCCCCCTCCCTCTGCCCAGCTACTAGCATCTCTGGCCTAGACCACAGATACCCTCAGACTGCTCCCAGGCCACATAAGGTCGCCTCACATGGCCTAACCCTATGTGGTTGCCCATGGCATGCCCATAAGCCCCCTTCTCAGGAGACAGCTTCCCTGAGCCCCGCTGTCCTGAGGACCCGCCTGCTGTCCAGTGGCATGCCCCTTCCCCATCCAGGATGTCTTTCAAGGAAGGTCACCTCCTCTTCTGGCTATCTTCACCCTCAGTTAGGCACCGCTTGTCATGCGATGACTTTTTTTCCATCTCCATAAGCCAGGAGAGCAAGAACTACAATCACTTGTTCTGTCTCCAGCACCTAGCACACAGTAGTCACTCAATAAATACTTGGTCTAATGCCTGTTGAAACATTTATCTGAGAGTAAATGTTTCCAGATGAAAACTGGACTATACTGGTGAAAACACCTTATAAAAGTACCATGATCGGACGGGTGTGAGGAAGGACTTCCATCCCTGCTGCTGGTATAAAGTCTGCTGAGCAGGAGGACAGGTTGGGGGATGTCCTGCTGGCAGGAAGGCCTGGCTCCGGAGGGGGAGGGAGGCTGGGTGCTCTGGATAAGAAACCCAAGGAAGGGCAGTCTCAGGTGGGAGACCGGATGGGGGAGAGGAGGTGAGAGCACGTAGAGTGAGAATCAGCCTGGGGCTGAGAAGATGCAGCTGGTCTGGCTGGTTTAGGTCCTACCTGACCTTCACCTCATGTCTCCTGTTCTTGTTGTTTTTGTAAATTCAGCCATAATAGACAAGTGTACAGCTTGAGTAGTTTAGGGTTATTGATTCAGGAGATTAAGTTTTAAATTAGAAATGTCGTTTTGGGTCATAGGTTATGCCAGTTTATTATGGGTCATGGGTTATGCTGATTATTGTTGTTCAAGATAAGGGTTAATTATTGTTGTTTAAGATAAGGGTTAGGAGGGTTTTTACTTTGAACTTTCACATATAAAACTATGGTTCTGGAAATGGAAGAACAGTCTTGGAGAGGCTATTCTTACTGCTCTCCAGACAAATAAAGTTTGGTGGACCTATCCCCATCTCTGCATATTGGCTGACAGTGACAAGTGGTCAGACTCTCTTCATCCAGTAACAGAGGCTGGGCTGCTAGGTGGTCTTGTGGCAGGACCTGGGGATGCAGCCTAGCTCTGGGAGAAGGGGCCAGTAAGAAGTTCCGGAGGTGGGAATGGCTGAAGAATTTAAACGATATTTGAAAAAGAGACATCTCAGTCAGTGTTGAGGACCTAGCTATAACCTCTTCCTGGCCCCAACCACAGATCTGTGAACTCTATCTACACCCAAGAGCCCAGTGTCAGAGGCTCAGGCGAAGGTGCCACTGCTCCTAGTTTGGGTTGTCAACAGGCAGAGCATGGCTGCAGGGGCTGCCCAGGTCCCGGGGAGCTGCCCACACCTCGGGGCTGGAAATCCCAGGCAGGCACCGGGAGGAGATAAGACTTTTACAACGCCCCAGAACAGGGAGGATCTAGGGGGTAGAGGGCCAAATCCAGTCCCTAAATGTACCTGTGCAGCAGAGTTGGAGGAAAAATCCAACCCCAATTGCATGTAGCCAGGGCTTCACAATGGAGACCGACACACAAACCCTGATTCCGACTGTCCTGGATGCATCAGATGACTGGCCTTCCAGCCTGAGCCCCACGTGACGTCTCTGGCCAGAGTTGCTGCCCCTCCAGGCAGGCACAAGGGCTCTGCCCAGCAGGCCCTTCTCTTACTTATGGGGTCTCCAGGCCTGACAAGGGGGTTGGGGAACTGAGTGCCTGATGCTGGGCGAGCCCATGTCACTCGCAGAGACTACAGCACCAAATGGGATTAGGTCAGTTACCCCCAAGGGCCCTCTCAGGGCCCAACTGTCAGTGACACCCAAGGCTGGTTGGCTAGTCAGCGTCCAGGGCAGGCTGGCATCAGGCCCATCAGAAGCAGCATGCATTGCCATTCACAAAAGGAACCCCACGGAGGCTCTCCTGTGCTGAGACTGGACTGGGGGCACCATACCCCACCCTCCAGTTCCTCCAGAGTAAATGTTCCCCTCCCACAGCAGTCTCAGCCCAGCATCAGCTACTGTTATCCCCATCTCACATATGGGGAAACCGAGGCAGGGTGGAGTCAAGTTGCTTGATTAAGGGCGACGAGCTAGAAAGTGGTGGAGCTGGGACACTGTAGTTTTGGTAAGACCAGGGCCACTTCCTAGAACTTCGCTGTTCTAGGCATGGGAAACATGGGGCCTGCCAGCAGGGGGAGCCTACACCCCCATACCAGCTCTTCCACTTCAGTCATGTGCTCCTGGGCTGGTAGCAGCCTAGAGATTTGAACACTGACTGTCTTCCTTGAGTCTCTTCACTGTCTGGGGTCCGTGCCCGTCCTACTGGTCTAGTCTTCTGACGTGCCCCCCTTTTGTTCTGGATGCCAGTACCAGGGGAGAGTGAGGAGGCTCTGGGCAGCAGGAGCCTTGTCTCAAGACACCACAACCTCATAGATGCATTCCCAGTTTGCTTGGGCTCGTCATAGCCTCAATCCTGGGCTACTACCAGCAAGTGCATCTGTGGTACCCTGAGGTCATTATCACAGCTTGAGCACAACATTGTAGAGACAGCCAGGCTGCAGAGTCCCCAGAACTGGGCTGCTTCCAGCTCTACCACCTCCTCTGAGTAAAAGTTGTTAGAATCAAAACAGGGCTGGGTCTGGTGGCTCACACCTGTAATCCTAGCTCTCTGGGAGGCTGAGGCAGGTGAACTGCTTGAGCTTAGGACTTTGAGACCAGCCTGAGCAAGAGTGAGACTCCATCTTTACTAAAAATAGAAAAAATTTGCTGGGCATTGTGGTGGGCGCCTATAGTCCCAGCTACTTGGGAGGCTGAGGCAGGAGGATCGCTTGAGCCCAAGACTCTGAGGTCGCTGTGAGCTATGATGCCACTATGGCACTCTACTCCAAGGTGGCAGAGTGAGACTCTGTCTCAAAAGAAAAAAAAAAAAAAGAATCAAAACAGAAATCACTTATGTTTAAAAAAAAAAAGAATCAAAACAGAATCACTTATGTTTAAAAAACAACAGCAAACTTTGACAAATGAGAGTTAGGGAGACCGTGAAGAGAGGGTTCTTACGTAAAAGTGCCCGATAACAAAACTATCACAAGGACCCTGCGTAAGCCACAACCTTGTACAGACCTGATGCAGAAAGTGCTTCTGTGAGGACAGCTGCCCAGCTGCTTGTTCAACCTTGGACTGGTATCACCCTTGTTATTGGTCCTCGGAGCCAAGGATAACTATCTCAGAGCAATTGTTAATGGAAAAACCAGACTCTATAAAATATTTCAAAGAGGTTTATTCTGACTGAATATAAGTGACTGCAGCCCAGGGAAAAGACAAACCCAGGATGTCCTGAGTAGGTGGCCCCAAGGTGGCTGCTGGATTACGGTCTGGTTTTATACATTTCAGGGAGGCCGATTACAAAGACATAATTAGCACATGGGCCGTGCACATACATTGTTTTGGCTTGAGAAGGTGGGACATCTTGAAGGAGGGGCTTACCGGCATAGGTGTATTTAGAGATTCTTTCATTTGTAATTGGAAGGTATAAGGTTCTGTCAAAAGCTTGGAGTCAGGAGAAGGCAATGCTTAAGATAAGGGGGTTAACACAGGGCTGTTACCTGGCAGGTCAGCAAAAAAAAAAAAGGAAAGAAAGAGGCTAGATTTTATGGATTATAAAGTGTGACTTAACCTCTAACTTGCAGGGCCTTAGGTCTTGTTTATAGTTTGGTATCCCATTGACACAAAGAGTCTGTTTTGTCAGCCTCGTGATTTCTGTTTTCACATTAATGCTGCTCAGTTGTTGTCTAAACTCCACAAGGGAGGGAGTATAACCAGGCACGTCCGACCTCCCCTCCTGTCAGGCCTGGAGCTCAGTTTTTCAGGTTTTTTTTGGCCAAGAGGGGGTCTACTCAGCTGGGTAGGGGCGGCTAGGATTTTATTTTTAGTTTACACAATTATAGCTGGATGTGGTGGCTGACAGCTGTAATCCTAGTACCCTGGGAGGCTGAGCTGGGTGGATCGCTTGAACTCAGGAGTTCCAGACCAGCCTGAGCAAGAAGAGCAAGATCCTGTCTCTACTAAAAATAGAAAGACTATTCGGGTGTTGTGGTGGGCACCTGTTGTCCCAGCTACTCAGGGAGGCTAAGAGAGGAGGATTGCTTAAACCCAGGAGTTTGAGGTTGTGGTGAGCTCTGATACCACTGCACTCTACACAGGGCAATAGAGTGAGACTCAGCCTCAACAATAAAAATAAAAAATAGACAGTTTACACAATTATGTAATCCACCTCACTTTTGCTTTGCAAACCTTTGTCTTCTGTTTCCTCTCTGAATATGCAGAGTTTACTATGTGTGCGTATTCCCATGACAATGCCAATCTCTGAATAAAGGGCATTTTCTTTTCAAGAGCCTCTGTTCCCTGGGTGGACACTTGCAACACCTTCCTTGTCAAACCCCTAACTTCCTAAGCCTTAGTCTCTTTGTCCTTGGAATGGGGAGATAAAACCACATATCTCCCAGGGTTCAATTTCTATAGCAATTCTCACCCTAGTTTACAAGAGAGCCAGTTGGGGCCTTATCCAAGGTCACACAGCTGGGCCAGGATTCAAACTCAGGTGCACTCAACGCTCGGGGGTTCTTAACCTTCCTAATGCCACGGCCCTTTAATATAGTTCCTGTCGGTCTCAACCCCCAGGCTGAGAACTGCGTGTTTGCTGGGACCCAGCTCAGGGCAGGCCTGGCGTGAGCAGCCACTGCCCTTTCTTTTCTCTGATCAGCATCATGAATGAAGCCAACGTCTGCAGAAAGTGCAGGTAGGGGAGGGCTGAGCCAGTACCACACAGGTGCCTGTCCCTGGCAGCTTCCTGTCCCAGGAATGACCTCCCAGCCTGTCCAGCACCATATGCTCAAGTTGGATCCGGAAAAAAACAGCCTGCCTGCCTGCCGAGTCTTTGGGGTGTCAGACTGCTCACATGTTGTGAGTAGAATTGTTTTCCCCAAGAGACACATTGCAGTCCTAACCCCTGGTATGTGTATGTGACCTTCATCAGACACAGGGTCTTTGCAGATGTCATCAAGCTGAGACGAGGTCACACTGGAGTGTGCAAGGCCTATGTCCAGTGACTGATGTCCTCCTAAGAAGGCCATAGGAAGACCCAGAGAGACAGTCCCAGAGGAGCGATTAGGGCAGTGGAGGCAGAGATTAGGGTGATGTGGCCATGAGCCAAGGAACGGGGATCGCCAGCAGCCACCAGAAGACGGAGAGACAGGGATGATTCTTGGCTCTGCTGACGCCTGAATTTCAGACATCCAGGCTCCAGAGCAGTGAGAAAATGCACCTCTGTCATAAGCCACGCATTTGAGGTCACTGGTCACGGCAGCCCTAGGATGCAAACGCATTACCTCTGCCCAGTCAGGGCCCTCATTCCCTGAGGTCCCAGCTTTGATCTCCAGGGCACCCCATCCAGATGGGGAAAGGTCCCAGTGCTCAGCACAGTGGAGACACATTCCTCCCCGCACTCTGCTACCTCCAGTGGAAAAACACAAACTCCAGGAGACCACGAAGAGAATGGGAACCTTGGCTGCTTAACACAGGTAGTAGTGCCACACGGCACTTCTGGCCCTATAACTGTCCCCACCGCGCAGACACAGATGAGGGCACTCAGTGCAGGTGGCAGGGCTGGGCCCCCTCCTTTGCCAGCAGCCTGTTATTGGCAGAATGTTGGGAAGAATGAGCATGAGCAGGATGGCAGACGTCCGCTGCCCGGCCCAGCCCGCCGGGGGAGGGACCTCGGGTGACATCGGTGTCCCAGGCTTAGTGCAGGGCTTGGAAGTGCTTTTTCACTTAGTATCTCCCTGCTTTTCCAAATAGCCCTGGGAGGTAGGAATGACTATTCCCAGTCAGAAATCAGATTCATCACAGTGGACAGGAGATGGCCCCTTAAACAACCGGCCTATGTTCCTGACTCTGTCCATTAAACACACAGAGCCAGCTGCAGAGGTAATGCTGGGTCCTCTGGACGCTGCCCTGTCCAGGCTTTCCTTCTGGAGAAGACAGAGTCCACTGCTGCTACCAGGAAATCATTATCTGAGAAAAATTCAGAGGGTTTCAGTGCCTGCTGGGCTGGGGGCCCAAGCAGGGCAGGTCACATGGGAGGAGAGTAGCCTGGCCCATTCTAATCCCTTCTGAAATGAGGCAGAAACTGCTACCGAGAGTCCCTGGAAGGGCCTGGTGGGGGGAATCTCAATTGCCCATAGGGGTGGGAGACGTGGGCTCTGAGTGTGCTTTTGGGGACAGAGTCTAAGTAGGTTCCTAGCAGCCAGGTGGCCTCATCCCTACATCAGAGGAGTCCTGACATCACCTGCAGGGTCCCAGCCTGGTGAGAGGCAGGGCCAGGATCCACCCCAAGCCTATTCTAGCACCAGCTCCCCTGATGGCAGGCAATGGGCCTGCATCCTCCTGGGGCAGCTGGGACCTTTTGCACACAGCCTACGCTATGCTGTCCTTGGACACACCTGGACCTGGAGGGAGGCTATTTAGGGCCTTTGTTTACCCCACTTTGGGTAATCTTGCTGCAGACACTCTCCAGGGTGTTATGACCATGAGCCGCCAGATGCCGCCAGGAGTATCCCACAGGAATTCCAAACTCACATTTGGCCCCCAGGGTGTCTGATAAGAGATTGAGGATGTGCAGTGTGCAGAAGGGAGGAGTCACCAACTGGGTGGATGACAGGGCTGGATTCCACAGACTCCAAAGATGCTCCAGGGTTTAGCAGAGGATTAGAGTCGGGCACTTAACAGGTTCCAGAAGGTGCCTGGCAGGAAGCCATAAAGAACAGGCTTCAACGTCGTGCTGACGACGTAAAGACCAGGGGGCAACTTGGAGCACTAGGAAGCCTGCAAACTCTCTCCCACTTGTGTCTATAAATGCTGGATAAAAAATCACAAACATCCTCTAAATACATAACTGAGCTTGCAAGAAAGTGAGGAGAATCACCAGGGGGCAGCATGATTGTATTAACACTCTCCCTGAGATTTATACCAGATGCACCTATAACTTATATTTAATACTAACACTACTGAAGGCCAGCGTGATGCTTGAAAGATGCAGTAATACACCGAGGAATGTTCTCAGCACCTTAGTGAGTCCTGCCCTGCAGCCCCAGGGCCCACTTCACAGATGAAGAAACTGAGTACTCCCCTATCTGGTGGAGCTGGGTTTTAGGCCTAGCAGTCTGGTTCTAGAGTCTGTGTTCTTACTCATTACACTCTACTAGTTGTACTCTAACTAGTATAATAGTTAAATCACAGGAAAATGTCACAAACTAAAAACCTAGACAGTGAAAATGTGGCAGCCTTGTGGGGTTGGGGGATGATATCGAGACAGGGGATGATTAAAACCAGCAGTAAGGAGGTAGTCACTAGGCCTGTGGGATGCTGGGTGGTGACACTGAGCTCTCCACAGGATGCCAGGGGTCTCACGGGGCTGCTCCCTTAATAAATGGGTAGGCTAAGGGAAAATCTGCCCACCGACGGAGAGAGATGACAGAAAACTTGTGTGACCCCTCATTTTGAGGAAGGACAAAGTGTGCAAGTCTCCTGAGAGTCTAAAGCCATGGGTCTGCCCTTGTCTGGGATTAGGCTTGATTTTATATCCCCTCACAGTCTGCACAGCCTAAACCAACTGACATAAAGGTCACCCCAGCCTGGTGACAGCCCTAAGCTGCTGGGCAGGGAAATTATAAAAATATTCTGCATAGGGAAACTATAGTTAATAATAATTTCTTGTATAATTAAAAAAAGCTAGAAGCTATCTTTTTTTCCCCAATATAAAAAAAAAGACAAATGTCTGAGGTGACAGATGTCCCAATTACCCTGATTTGATTATTACACATAGTATACTGCTATCAAAATATTATATGGACCCCCCAAATATGTACATTAGTCATCAGTTTAAAAAATGCTCCACAGGGGCACATCCACAAATAAAGCTTTGCTGGAGATAAATTCAAGATCGCAAATCACACAACACACCAGGAAACAGACCAGCCTGAGCAAGGGAGAGAGCCAACACTGGAACTTCAGCCCCGGAACTACTGGAGACTGTAAAATTAATTTGCTTGACATGATTAAAGACCTAAAAGAAGGAATAAACAATATGAAAATATAACAAGATGTTATAAAAGCCAGGTGCCTCCAGGAGAGCTTCTGGGCTATGGCTTTATCATGGCGTTCCCCTTAAGGAGCAAGTTTGGCGATTAGGAAGGCAGGGCCCTGGGCATGGGGCTTCACGTGGAACCAGCTCTGGGGCACCTGTCTAGGCTGACGGGAGATGGACAGGAGAGGAAGGCAGCGTCATGCAGTCTCTGTGTTGATTCCTGTTCTTCCCTTGGTGCTGTGCAAAGTCTGTGTAACAGTCCTAAGCAAGTCGAGCAGGTGCCTGGGCACGCTCAGGGTGTCCCTGGGCACCTATGCCCACTCCTGGCTGGCCCCAGTGAAGACAACATTTGGTTGTGAGTGTGCCTTTTACTGGGGAGAGGATATGGCTTTTGCTGGCTTCCCTGAAGGGTGGGGACACCCTCTCTAAGGAGCAGCCAAGCAAGCATGGTCTAGCTCTATGGACCATCTGTGGTACCCAACAATTTGGGGTAGAGGAGGGAAAACATTTTTGTGGTTAAATACAGACTGAGGTGAAATCCTTGTGGATACTGAAGATAACACATGAAACCCTAGAGCTGTTTCAAGGTTGGGGCCTCATTTGGCCCCCCTTGAAGATTTCCTGAGGATATCTCCCCCACTCTTCTCTGCAGTTAGGAGAACCAGAGGACTCTGCTCTGAACACTAGTTCCTTGGGTCAATCCAGGCCACAGGAACACTGAGGCTGCTGGTCACCACATCCCAAGTGGTTCTTTTATGAGGGCCCTTAGGAAGATCACCCCTTGGGTCTCACTGTCAGGAAAGGCTATTCTTTCACCTTAAGGGCATCTTTCCCTTATTGCTCTTGTTGCTAGGAAGCTCATAGGAAACAACAACAACAAACAGTTCACATCTCATTGGATCTTCTGGAAGGCTTTTAAGAAAATATCCAAGTATATTTTCACAATGCTTATAGCAATAGTACAAGCACAGTATCACACTGTCACCATTTCTAATAGCCAAGTATAGACTGGAAGGATCCATACATACCATCACAGGATCACAACACCCTATGATGTAGCAGGTATTGCAATTCCTGCTTTATAGACAGGGCGGGTAAAGCTGCAGGAGGTGAGCTTATGTTCCCACAGGCATGCAGGGAGTAAGAGGAGACAGCAGAGCATCACACAGGGCATCCCTTAGTGGCTGAAAGATCCAGCTCCCACCCCCGCCTGCCCTCTGGCCTGGACCCTCCTGGACCCTCATCCATTTGGGAACTCCTTGTCTCCCTGCACCCAGGACCCTGTCCAGCCCAGGCACACATGCCTCTGGCTACCGCAGTTACAGCATATGAAATGGAGCCCCAAGAAGGGGGTCCAGCCACTGTTCTCAGGCTATGGATTCTGATAAGAGACTTGGGTGGCCCCTCTTCAGTGATCTGTAAGCCCCTATAAAAGAGGACAAGGACAGAAATTCACACATGGACGCTGATCCCACTCCCCGGGTGGCCTGGGAGTAGGTTTCCCACCTTACTGGACAGACTGAGACTCAGGACGTAGCAAGGGGAGGCAGGAAGCAGGTGACTCTGTAGTGGTGCTCATGGGTCCCAAGGGACTAGATCTGAGGCCAGTTCTGACCCGCTGCAGGAGTCCCCGAGGGTCTGCAAGTTGCTCTTTGACAAAACCTAAGGCAGATTCATGGCCAGGCTGGGCAGGAGCCAGGAGCTGGGGCACGGACTCAGTGACTCGGCCTCTGCCCTCCCTCTTGCCCTCCTCTGGGGTACTGAGCGTGGGAGGACGGCTTTGCCCAGCCACCTGGCTCAGGTCCCCAAGGGAGCTCCTCATTCAGATCTCGGCAGTTTCTGGTTTTGAGTAACCGAGGTCTGGCTCTTTGTCTTGTGGTTCTGGGTGTAGGTGGCAGATGGGGTGGGAGCCAAGGCAAGAAGCCTCTACCTCAAGAGCTGAGGCTGCCAGGTGGCCCTCAAGGTCGGCGGCTATCTTGACTACAAATGGTGCTGCCCTCCTAGCATGCGCTCAGCCCATGGGGATTTCCCAGACTCGAGGGGCAGATGACAGAAAGGGGCCCTCTAGGGCCTTGCCACAGGATGAGGCAAGAGGGTGGCCATGCAGCTGCTGGACACTCCTAGGCTCTTAGAGGGAGCTTAGATCTTCATCTGTCTAAGGGGAGAGAAAGAGGGGAGCCAGGAGCTTCCATTAAGTTTCCAGAATGAATAAATGCAGAGGCTGGTTTCCTGGCGAAAGGCACTGTCCTTGGAGGTCAGGCTGAATTCATGTCTACACGCGTGCCCTTTACTCTGTCTGGGATGACCTTCCCCTAAGCCTGGTTTGGTCAGCCAGCTCCTATTCAACCTGCAAAACCCTGCTTGGGGTAACCTCAACCACCAAAATCTTCTCCATAAGCTCTGCCTCACCACACACATCTGAGTTAAAAGGACAATACTGCCCAGGTCACCTGCTGCAGCAGGCACTTTCCCCAGGAGGCTCTGCGGAATAAGATCATCTCTTTCCTTAGCTGGTTCCTGTAGCCATAACGCGGCTACTAGCAACTTCTTAGCGCTCCTTCCAAACACCAGCCTGGTTCTAGCTGAATCAGGTGCCTGTGCTGGCCTCAACATCTTTATTGAGCTTTCACAATTGCTCTGTGAGGAAGGTGGGGGGTAGGGAGGTCTTCATTTCACCGATGGTAAGGCTGGAACTTGGTGCAATGATGAGCCAGAGCCTACATCTAGTGCCCCAGCTGAAAACCATGGGGGCATGGGGCACTGACCAGGGATGGAGGACGGAGGGCCTTGGTGAGCCCCAGGCAGGCTTCCCCTCTCTCCTCCATTCTCCCCCACCCTCAGCCTACAGCACCCCCATAGCAGTGCACGGGCAAGGAGGGAATTTATCTGAGCTTGGTGACAGTGACAGCACCACCATGGCCTGTAGCCTCCCTGGAGAGTGTTCCCAGCTTGGGGGCTGGCAGATCTGGGCAATGGCTATGGACCTTGACCATCAGCATGAGGTCTCTCTGCTTCACCGGGCAGCGCCTCTCCTGACTTAGGTAAAGTGGAGGACACCTAGCCTCTGCAGGGCACAGTCCTCTATGACTCACTGGGCAGGGGAGACCTCGGCCAGAGGTGAGGCAGGACAGACTCAAGGATCCAGGTGCTTGGTGGCCACATCAAGCAGGTCCCCTCTGTGCTGTCACAGGCTCTGTCCCCTCACTCTGACCCTGGTCCCTGCCACTGCATCCCTTCCACATTGGCCTCCTTGCTGCCAGCCTCCTACCACCTCCAGGTTGTGGCCATGGGAACCTCTGAGAAGGGCAGCTGCTAATGTCTTCTCCTGCCTCGGCCCTCTGTGAGTCTCTGGTACTCTGCATGGCCCACGAGGCACAGTGTCCTCCTGGGGCTCAGTGGCTTCTCTTCTCCCCACAGGCCGTGTCCCACAAAGCTAGGAAACAGTCAAAGTTCAGCAGCTGTCCTCACCTTGCCAGAGCAAGGCCTGCACTTATGCTGGCTGGACTCTCCGAGGGACAGAGCTTCCCACACTTTTTTTACACTTTGCAAGCTCCTCCTAGGGGTCCCAGGAACCCAGTTTGAGGAGGGCAGTCTTTAGCATGAACAGCCACCATCTAGCAGGCACCCATCACGTGCCAGGCACATGCGGAGCCCCTGTGCTCATGTTGTCTGAGTCTCACACTGATGCCAGGGAGATCAGCACAGCCGTTTCACAGATGTGGAAACTTAGGCTGAGAGAGAAGGGACGCGGGCAGACTGCGAGTGTCTGGGCTGCAGCCCCAAACTCTACCTTCCTGAGCCCCAGGCTTTTAAGCACTGGTGGCACAGTGGGGTCAGGAAGGCTGACATTTGTGGCCCTGGATCACCAGGGTACAGAGGGAGCTGCCGGCGTGGGTATGGAGACCCTGCCGGGGTCTGACCCCTGCTCTGTGCAGGCCTGGCAGCCTGTGCCCTAGCCCTGCCCTGCCCGTCACACACTGCCACTGCTGTATCATCTTGGGGAATTCTTGGGGACTCTGCACCTCCAAGCAGCTAGTGAAGCCCTGGCAAGGAGCCAGGAGCCATGCCCAGTGTGGGAGGGGCCCGGGGCCAGGGATGGGCCTGTGGCCCCCACCCAGTATTCCCAGGGCATCTGCGACTCAGAGAGATGTCCTAGCCCGGCTTGCCGTGGGCAGGCCTGAGAAAATGCTCCCATGTGACAGTCTGGAACCCAGGTGGGGTGGACAAAGGCTAGTGGACCCAGCCATGGAACTTCCATGGAAGAAACGCTGCTGGGGGTCAGCCCTGCTCTCAGCATGCCGATCTCCTGGCTGGGCTGGGGAAGACCCTTGCCGCCCTGCTAGGTGGGCACCAGCCCTCCTGTCAGACTCAGACACCCCTCCCTTGTCCCCCTTTAGTGTGGGGAGGGCATGACTTCCTGGGGGCTGTGCCTAGCACTTTCTATACCTCTCAGAGGAAGTCACGGGCAAGGGCCATTCTGCCCACTTCAAAGATGGCATGTCTGACATTTGGAGAGGTAGAGAGACCTGCCCAAAGCCACACAACTGGTCAGTGATGGAGGTGGGACTAGAACTCTGGATGCTGTGGCCCAAAGGGTCAGTCTCAGTGTCTGTGCACTGCAGCACCTGGCACCATCCATTCTGAGAAACACCTGTTGAATAAGTGAGTCAATGAACGAATGAATGGAGTGGAAGGCCCCAAACTGCAGCAGCTCTGAGGGGGGGAATGGGCAGCAGTGCCCCCCACCTCACACACTCAGGATTGGGCAGCCCTTGCACCCTGTGGGGGTCTCTCACCATCACTGCCCCACCTCCTCCAGGTCCCTGGAGCAGTGCACTCACCTGGCCACACCCCTGCCCCTGGCACCTCCCTCAGCACCCCTGCAAGCCCTGTGGGGCCAGGGCCTCTGTGGGCTTCCTCAGCCCTAATCACACCAGGTTCTGCGCCTGGTCAGCGCCCCACCCCCATCAGACCGCGTCTGGTCAGCCTCTGTCACCAGACCAGACGGGCAGGGGCTTGTGTCTTTACGGCAGTTCCTCCCTAAGTTTAGCACAGGGCTCTCAACACACATTCAAGTCACAGAAGGAACTCTAGAAAATGTGAAAAATACACGCATGAAAAAGATGGAAAAAACGATCTACCAGAGAAGCTCGTGATCCCATCTCGGTGCGTTTCATTCCAGTCACTTTTATACCTGTTTGTCACACCGCACCGTGAGCATCCTAAGAACACAAGCCGGCCCCAGCCTGTCCCTCTCGGGAAGAGGTGCTGGGTTTGCCAAGGGACCCCAAGCATCTCCTTAGGCCTCGGGGAGAGCGGAGTCATTTGGGGTCATTTGGCTACACAGGGAGAAGACCCCCCAGGGCACTTCCCCAGCAACAAGTCTCTCCCAGGTCCCCCAGATCTTAGTTTCTTACTGCCCAGCTGAACGTCCATCATTTTGGAAGGCCCATCTGCACCGACAGTTGGCAGAAACACAGTGAGTTCCCCACCGGATGCTGCTGACAGGCTCACTGCCAACCCTTCACACGCGTGTCCTGGATGTCTGTCACTCACAGGCTCTCTCCTGGGGTCCCACCCTGTGCCAGCCCCCAGCTGAGCCCTGCAACCCAGGGATCAATCACACAGAGCCCAGCCCTTGGAGCCCCAGGCTGCAGGGGAGAAGTGGCACCTGAAAAGCTCTGTCTCAAAGGTGTAAGGAGAGTCCAGGCCACGGCGGGGGATGGAAGGGTGGCAGCCCACCCTGCCTGGGGTGGACATGGGGCAGCCAGGAAGGCTTCCTGGAGGAGGGCACTTCCCAGTAGAGGCCTGGAGAACCCTAAGCCCGGCAGGTGAAGGAAGGCGGGAAAGTGGTCCAGGCAGAGCAACGGCAGGAGGAAGGCCACATGCACGAGCAGGCAGTGAGGGGGCGCAGGACTGTGGGGGTGCAGGCAACCTGGGTGCTCACAGGGTTCCACTTGGTAGCCTATATGTGCCCAGCTCCCTCTCTGGTTGTGGCTCAAGGGGCTGCATGACCAAACCTCCCCCACAGAGCTCAGCACTTTAGATGCGATTTTCACCTTCAGGGCCCCAGGCGCCAGCAATTGGTTCCCTCCTGGGCAGGCTCACAGCAAAGCCTGCCAGGACCTCTCTGGAAACCAGAGCCATCCCAAAGGCTGATCTGTGCCTATCAGGCCTTGGTGGATATGAGGCCATGAGGAAGAACAAGGACGAAGGTGTTAATTAGCCTCACTTGTTCACAGAGGGAAAGCAGAGGTCATCCCCAATTCTTAAGTCTAAGCTGGAGACTCAGAGAGATGGAGCCATCTGCCCAAGGTCACACAGCACATGCTCACCCCTCTAAGGATCCATGGGCATAAACTCCCCAAAGAATGAGTCCATCCAACATGTCTCCTGCTGGTCCCTGAAGCCTAGGATGCTGGCCTGTGGCCAGTGCACCCAGAATGTGTTTTATGAATGAGTGAACAAAAGAAACCCCTGTTCTTCCTCCCACACCACGCGGCAGTAGGAAGAAGCCATCTGCTACTGTTTTTTGTTGTTGCTGCTACTCTAAAAATCAAAAGCACAAACCCAAAGTCACAGCACTGTGTCACATCAGTGCGGACAGACATCCCAATCTTGATTCTGAGCTGGAACTGAGTCGGGATCCTCAGGACAGGGTCTTAGACAGACAAGAGCCAAATCTCCGCTCAGCCACTAACAGCTGTGAGATGCGACACACTGTGCCCACCTCTCTGAACCTCCGTGTCCCCACAGCTAAACCAAGACGCAAACAGGACCTACCTTGCTGGGTGGCAAGAGGACTCTGCAGGTGGGACGCTGCCAGGGTGAGTTCAGGGTGGGATCCTGGCCCCTGGGGCTCCTCTGCCCTGTGACCTTGGCTAAGGCCTGCACTCTCCTGGGGGTGAGCTCTGAAACTCTGCTCAGCCCTAACCACACTGGGTGCCCCGGCCTTGGGGGAAGCCAAATGGCTCACACATTATGAGGCACCCACGTGGCCAAAGGGCAGAGGGGCCCAGGAGCATGAGGGCAGGTGGCTCATTGGGCTCCTCGTGACTCAGCAGAACAGTGAGGCTGCAGGCCTTGGGGTGGGAACTGCCCCCAGCGATGCCCTGTGCAGGGAAGCCCAGCTGCTGGCTGATAAATATTTTATCGCTGCTCACAAAGCAGTCCCCAGGAAGGTGCTGCAGCCTCCAAGCCCACAGAGCACCCCTTCCTGCCCAGACAGAAGGAAGTGGCTAGGGGCAGGATTCAAGGTGGCTTATTACTGCCCGGCTCTGACTTCAGGTCAGCTCAGCAAATGCTCCTCCCCCCGCAGCCTCCCCCCACTCTCCGCCCCCATCAACAGCTTCCCTCCTCTGCTTTGCCTTGCCTAGAACAACAACCTGCTCCTTGGCCCAATAAATGCTCCATCCTGCTGGTCCAGTGCCACATTGCCTCTTCCAGGAAGCATTCCTAGCTCTCTCCTTCCCGCTGTGCAACCTTGGGCAGGCCCATCACACTCTCTGAGCCTGTTTCTACAAAGGAGTAAAGGTCCCCACTCATAGGAGACAAGATGAGATCACCAAAATGAGGTTTCTTCCAGCCCCTTGCCTACACGTAGACTCATTCTCTCTGGTGGGAACCGGACACCAGGAATCACATCAGCAAGCCTGAGCCAACATGGCCAGGGGTGGGTGCAGGAACACCAGCTTCTGCTCCTGCTTGCAGGGTGCACAATTCAACTGGGGGAGGGTGTGTGACCTCACATAACACACATAACTACAGCAACAACGGTAGCCATGGCCAGAACGCACATCCTGTGCCCTCATTATTCCTCCCAGACCCCTGTGACAGGGAGTTCTGGCTCCCAGCTGCCAGAGAGAACCTGAGATGCAGAGAGGGCCAGGCCCTGCTGAGGTCACACAGCTTTCCATGTCACTGTGCACCCGGAGACCCAAGAAAGGGGGTATCTCCAAGGCAAAGTGATGGAACATCTGCAGGCAGGACATCGTGCAGCTGCTAGAAACTCACACCGTGTTCTGGAACTCCTGTGTTACTCACAACAGCAAAGACATTCCCGCTCTAAGGTCCAGCAAAGACAAAAAGGGACAAGCTTGAGGTGTGGTGTGATGATACCGTGTAAAAACACTTCTGCATCAGAATGCATTTATCAAAAAAAAAGAGACTGGAAATGTATACACAAAATGATGATGTTCGGGTGGCAAGGTTACCCAGGTAAAATTAGAGTCTATTTTCTAGACTTTATACAACACGTGTATGTTGGTTTTATAATATAAATTTTCCTTTAGAAATAGGATTGGTTCACCTTTAAGAATTATTGAGTGCCTACTGTTCATTCTCCCTGTTGAGAGGTTTCTTCTCTCTTAGATTTGGCTGCAGGAGGGTTGAGATGGACAGAACTAATGGTGATGCAGAACTTGGGACTGTCCTCCCCACCTCTCCATGGGTAGACCTTTAGGCCCATCAATCCAGCAAGGCTAAAGGTAGACTAAGCATCTTCTCCCTGTCTTCCCTTTCCACATTGAGTCTATTGTACCAGGGACCATCACCACCACCTACCCAAGTCATAGAACCTTACAGAGTAGTGAGTTTTCTGACAATAAGAGTACTCAAGCAGGGGTGTGCATGTTTTTCCACCAAGAAGGGGCCGCAGTAGATAGCTTTTAGGTCATTAATATCAAACCCAGAAGTTGTACCAGCTGGGTGACTGTGGACAAGACACTAATGTCTTTGTGCCTCACCTTTGCCATCTGTACAATGGGATCATAACCTCATAGAGCTTTCAGAGGGTTCTATGAGGTCAAATACGTAAACCTCTAAGAAGCCTTTCATGCCCATCACAGGGCTGTATATATGCTGGCTGTTGTTATTTCCCAGCTTTCTCTTACCTCTCCTAGAAGCTATGCAAGGGAGAAATCAAAATTCCTGTTTTATAGGTGAGAAAATGGAGGCAGAGAGAATAACCCTTCCTGGTTATGGCAGCCCCTTTCTTCCAGGGGTAAGCCTGCACTTTGGAGTCAAAACTGAGGACAGCAATGCTCTCTATGCTGAAATGAAAACATATATTTTCTCAATAATCTTTTTAAAAAGGACCTGGCCTGTCCTCATATGTGGAGACCAGTGATCACACACAACAGCAAACTCCACTTCTGTCTCCGCTCCTTGCGGGCAGTGTACAGAGGGACACAGGCACTGTATTCATCTCACCACCTATATCCCCGGCCACCCCAGAAAATGGGTACCAACATTGACATTTATACCAATGCCAACAGTAAAACCACAGCCAAAGCCAAGACAGACTTACCACAACACCACATCACTGTGTGACCACAACACTACAGAAGTACAGACTGCGTCACTAGGAGACCACACCACTACTCACTACTCACAGAGAACACTCCTAGCTAGGGCTGTCCAAGCACCCACATGAAGTCCCTTGATTCTCACTACACCCTGTAAGGTAGGTGCTGCACTGATCACTGTCTCATAGAGGTGGTCAGAAATCACCTCACAGAGTAGTGAGCTCCCCATCACTGAGAGTAATCACACAGGGGAAGCATGTTTATCCACCAAGAAGTAGCCACAATGGTGGCAGACAGAGGTTCTGTAACTTGCCAAGGCCACACAGCTGGGGAGAGGTGGGCAGCTGATTCCAGAACCCACACTCTAGTCACCTAAGGGGCTTGTTCCAGTGTACTTTGCAAATGAGAGCACTGACGCTCCGAGAGGTTAGGCGGGGGCCTGACTCTGGGCTCCCCAGCCTTTGCCCCTCCCTGGCTTCTGCTGGCTCTTAGGCCACCTGGGGCAAGGGCCTAAGGGCCAGAAGCCAAGGCCCACAGATGGCACAGCACTGGGCCTGCTCTCCAAGACTGAGGGTTTCTGAAGTTATCAAGAAATATGTTTGCCCAGACATCAAAGCTCCCATCTCTCCAGGTGCTCCCCCATCAAGACTCAATTTTAAGACACAAAAGTGGAATGCGGTTACAAGAAAAAAGAAACCTGTATCGTCACCTCCTTGTTCCACCAAGCCGCATCTTCATAATGGCCTAAGAATCTGATTCACCCTTCTTGCCTCTAAGCCAGAGCTGGCTGATCCTGCTCAGTGCCCAGCCCCCTGCAGACCCCCTGGGCTTCAGGGTGAGGCCTGAACTGCTGCTGACACCACCCGCATACAGATGGCTCCACACAGCACCTGTGGCCTGCCCCTTTCTACAGGGGACCTGGAGAGGGCCTGGCCTTCCCCTTCCAGTGTTTGCACCCCTGACTTTGCTAGGGGTAATTTGAGAGACACCAGGTGTCATCTCCCAGTGCCTGTCATGAGTGGGAAGGCTGGCACCATGCAACGCCACTCACCTCTGCCCAGGTAGTCCTGCCTGACTGTCCCCAGGCCTTTTAAGCCATCCATTAGAAACTACACTCCATGAGCTAACATGCATTTCTGCAGAGCCCGCCTTCCCTGCTGGTGGGGATTAAGTCAAGGCCAATGTCCCCATCACCAGATGGATCTCAGAGAGTGATGCACAAAAATGTGTGCGTGTGACAGGCCAGCCACTGCACCTCTCTGGAATCCCGTGACTGTCCCATGTGGTGGGGTTAATATTACAATTCCTAGTTTTCAGATGAGGAAACTGGGGAACGGAAAAGCAAAGTGACTTGCTCAGGGCCACAAAGCCGGCCAGGGATGGAGCTAGGATCCCCCCAGGGCTGCCGGACTCCACCGCAATCCCACCTCTGCAGTTTAAACAAAGGGCTCAGAGTCCTAGACCATGAGGGAGATTTGGACTGAGAGGCAGGTGGTTTGCCCAGGGACACAGCAAAGCCTCAGTCCTAGGATGGGTCCTTCTCTCATCCTCCTCACTGCCTGCTTGCCAGAGGGAGATGGATGACCTTGCTCCCCTCATCCACTGCCACCACTCAGCGGTGCTCACACCTGAATAAATATCAGAAATGGGCAGGAGGGCTTATAAAAGGCAGATTTCCTGGAGCTCCCATCAGCAGCTTAGCATAGGGAACCTGGAATCGGCATTTTATCAAGCATTATCAGGCAGGATAATGTCCTGGTCCAGGACCTTACCTGGAGAGCCCCAGCTCACCCCCAGGAAGGATTCTCCACGCTGGGCAGAAGGTTGGAGGGGTCTGAGTCTACCATGCTCCTCCCCTCCAGATCTAGTCTGGGGATGGGCCTTGGCCCGTGGGATCCCTGGATACCTGGGCACTGCCATGCTCTTGCTAAGAACATCGCTAATCACCTGGGAAGTGATGGCTGTCACTCCCACTCATACCTCAGAGGGGGAAGTGGAGTCTGCCTGGAGGGAGTGACCCAGTGACTGAGAACATATCCTGTGACCCTCAGGTCAGGGACCCTCCCCCAGTGCAGCACGTTCCCCGCCTTGGCTCTGGTGGGGAAAAAATCTTAGAAAGTGTTGGGCCCTGAACCGGAATCTAGAGATTAATATGATTTGGCTGGAGGCTCAGACCCCTGGCCAGACAGACCTGTCCAGTGTCCTCACCTGCCAGGGGTGCTGAGGGTCTCCTGAGGCACTGACCTCACAGACCTTGAGGGCTCCAGCTCGCAGTTCTCCGCTCGGGGATCTGCCTGTGCCTCTCCCCCACCCCTCTGCAGAGCCAGCTCCCTGCCGTGAAGGTGGCTGGAGGCCCAGGCCAGAGGCCAGAGGGGTGGGGGCAGCAGGCTGAACCAGGACAGGGCTTTGAAAGGAAGGACCCCCTTCCCTCACCCATCTTTGTTTGCTCTAATAAGAGGGGCAATGGATAGAGAGGGGAGAGCTGCGATGGGGAGGGGTTGGCAGATCCAGACACAAGGGGACAGGACAGGGGACTGCCATGGGGATCCAGAGAGACCCACCCACAGAGACCTAGAGAAACTCAGAGATCGAAGGGGGCGGGGCGAGGGGGCGAGAAAGCCTGGAATAAGGGCGAGCTCGGGGGTCCCGGGAGACTAGCAGTGGAAGAGGCTCGGCTCCCATCTAAGGGGGACGCCCCTGCCCCGCAGGTCCCGCCCCGCCTCGGGGCCCCGCACACGGCGCCACACACTCGCGCCATCCCCCTACCCCGGCGCCGCCCCGGGGCCCCAGCCGTGAGCAAGGCCGTGTGTGCCGCCCCCTACCCCTGCTCCAAACCCCTCCCCGGCTGGGCCTCTGGACCCGTCGCCGCCTCTCACCTAGGTCCCCGAGCCGCCGCCGCTGCCGCCGCCACCGCGCAGAGCCGGAGCCGGAGCAGAGCCTGAGCCCAGGGCAGGGGAGGGGGCCGCGGAGGCCCCGCCCCGCCCCGCCCCCCGGGTCCGCGCGGGGACGCCCACGGCCGTCACGGCCCCCGGAACTCGGGGCGCTGCGGAAGGGACCCGAGCGAGTGCGGCGAACTGGGAGCGCGCCCAGCCTCGGGGCCCACCCAGCGGGGCGCGCGCCCACCCGGCCGCCCCACCTCCGCGCACTGCGCAGGCCAAGGGCGGTGCCCGCCGGGCCGGGGGCGTCCCGGGTCACCGCCGGGCCCAGGACACCTCAACCCACCCTCGGGCTGCGCTCGGAGATCCCCTGGGCTCCTCCTTCGCAAGCCCCGGCCTGAGGGACAATCACACAGTCAGTCAGACTCAACCCTGACCTGGGGCTCAGGGTCCAGCCAAGGGGGAGGAATGGGGCAAACCAAGGATCCAGCGGCCAAAAATAGTCCAGGGCTCTGGTTCTCAAAGTGTGGCCCCCACTCGCCTTCTCAGCGACACCCCAGAACTTGTTAGAAGTGCCATTTGGGGCCTCACCCTAGACCTACAGAATAAAAACTCTAGGTTGGACTCAGGTTTGGGGGAGCCCTCGGGGTGACTTCGAAGTTCACCCAGTTTGAGAAGTGCTGGTCTGGCGGCACATCCCACACCCCATTTCCTGCATTTCCTGCACTCATGTCCCACACCCAGAACCCCATGTCCCGTGTCACTCTTCATCTAAACAGCCTCACCCAGATTAAGGGTTACTGTGTTGTGGACGTGGTAGTGGGGGGCGAGGAGGGGCAGAATTCCTGGCAGCCTCGCAGCGGCAGGTGGAGAGCCTTGTGACTGAGGTGGTCGTGATGTGTTTTAGGGTGCAGTGATTATTTTAAAGTTTTGGAGTGCAATTGCGCAAATATTTGTTGTCCACATTCAGTGCTGAAACATATTTTTCCCTCTTAGCATTGTGCTTGTCTGAAACTAGGTCCCTCAGCCCCAGAAACAGTGTTAACATGAGATGGGGCAGGTGACAACCACCTCCCTTGTAACCCGACTCCAGGGGAGCAAGTAGCCTGGGCAGACCCTGAGTGGGCTAACAGGGTCCAGGGGCAGGAATGAGCAGCTCCTCCCGGACAGTAGGCTCCCAGAGGAGAGGAGAGGGCATTTATATATACTGGGCAGCATATATAATGAACAGAGGATGCCTGGAGCGGATGTTGGGGTGTGGCTGGAAATGGGGTCCCAGAGGTGCCGAAGCTCTCCTGAGTCGTTGGTTGCAAGAGGTATCTCAGAGGGACCTTTGAGGTCATTTAATCCAGTCTCTTGAGGTGTGATCACTAGGAAACACCCGCTTCTTCTTTTAAATTAAACTTTCTTATTTTGCGATAATTGTAGACTCATAGGCAATGTTTCATTTTCTTAATTTTTATTTATGTATTTATTTTGGGATCCAGTCTAGCCCTGTCACTCTGGCTAGAGGTGCTGTGGCATCTTTGTAGCTCACAGCAACCGCAAGCTCCCGAGCTCAAGTGATCCTCCTGTTTCAGCTTCCCCAGTAGCTGGGACTACAGGTGTGCATCACCATGCCCGGTTAATTTTTCTGCTTTTAATAGAGATGGGGATTTCGCTTTTGCTTAGGGTGGTCTCGAACTCCTGGCCTCAAACAGTCCTCTCTTCTTGGCCTTTGGAGTGCTACTATCACCTAACCCTCCCCACTTGCAAAATTTAAGAAATATTACAGAGAGATCTCTTGGACCCAGGTCCTCCCCGCCACCGTGGGTAATATCTTGCAAAACTATAGCACTGTATGACAAGGATACCAATGCTGATACCATCAAGGTATAGAACATTCAATCACAACATGGTCGCCTCCCATTGCCTTTTTATGAACTCTACTCGCTCCCTCCTGCCTCCTGGCAAGCACTAATCTGTTCTCTATTCCCATAATTTTGTCATTTCAAGAATTGTATATAAATGCAACCATACAGTATGTCACCTTTTGAGATTTTTTTTCCCCACTCAGCGTAATTCCCTGAAGATTCTTCCAAGTTGTTTTGTGTATCAGTATTTCTTTTCTATTCCATGGTATGGATGCATCGCAGCTTGTTAACCGTGTACGTGTTGAAGGACGTCTGGGTTGTTTCCAGTTTGGGGCTATTAGAAATGAAGCTGCTATAAACACTTGTGTACAGGTTTTTGTGTGAACATAAGTTTTCATTTGTCTGGGAAACATGCCCAGGAGTGCAATTGCTGGGTCGTGCGGTGGTCACAGGCTTGGTTTTTTTAAGAAACTGCCAAACTCTTCTCCAGAGTGATCGTACCACTTCACGTTCCCCCCAGTGACGGATGAACAATGCCGTATCTCAGCATCCCCACTCGCATCTGATGTTGTCATTATATTCTGTTAATATTTTTGCCATTCTGTTAAGTGTGGAGTGATATCTCATAGCTTTAATTTGCTTTTGCCTAATGGCCCGTGATGTCAAGATCTTACGAGCCTGTTGGCCAACTCCACATCCTTTTCAGTGAAAAGTCTGTTTGTGTCTTTTGCCTATTTTCTAATTTTTTTTTTTTAGAGACAGAGTCTCACTTTATCACCCTCGGTAGAGTGCCGTGGCGTCACACAGCTCACAGCAACCTCCAACTCTTGGGCTTAGGTGATTCTCTTGCCTCAGCTTCCCGAGTAGCTGGGACTGCAGGTACCTGCCACAATGCCCGGCTATTTTTTGGTTGGAGTTTGGCCAGGGCCAGGTTTGAACCCACCACCCTCAGTATATGAGGCTGGTGCCCTACCAGCTGAGCCACAGGCACTGCTCCTGAATTTGTTTTTAATACTGATTTTTTAAAGTGTTCTTTGTATACTCTAGATACTAGTCCTTTGCTGGATATTTGGTTTGCATTATTTTCTCACGTTCTGTAATTTATTTTTTTTTTATCATCTTAATGGATCTTTGACAGATTAATTTTGGTGGAGTCCAGTGTATCCATTTTTCCTTCTGTGGAACAAGCCTGTCTCTCTTTTATTTCCTTCCAGAATACAAGGTTTCCCTGGCAGGGATGGAACCCTGTCTGAGAGGGGGTGGGAGGGCTTAGGCTGGACCCAGACACTGTGCCCTGGCATCTCAGGGCTGTCCCCACTTGGCCATGTGGGCACTGTCTGCTGACCTCTGATCTCTGCAGGAAGCAAAAGCAATGTGGACAGATCCTTTAGGGTCCTGGACTCGGTGGAGCCTGGTTCCCACAGGGGAGGGGAAGGGAGTCAGCGCCTGCCCTGCACACATTGTCCCATCAAGCCGTTACTGTTTTTTTTTGAGATGGAGCTTCAAGCTATCCCCCTGGGTAGAGTGCCATGGCATCACAGCTCATAGCAACCTCCAACTCCTGGGCTCAAGCGAGTCTCCTGCCTCCGCCTCCCAAGTAGCTGGGACCACAGGCGCCCGCCACA
>CAUYQV010039336.1:0-18299 GCA_963574575.1 Galagoides demidoff | reverse complement strand
AATTTCTGAAGGCAGGATGGGGAGAGGGGCTTCAGAAAGAGAGGAATTTCTCTTTTCATTTATTGTTTTCTGTATGGTTTGAAGGTTCTTTACAATGACCACTTATTATTTTTATAATGTACAAAAGTGATTCTGTCCAATGGAATTAAGGCTAAAAATAAATGTCTATTAACAAAAAAATATTAAATAATTGGGAAGAGTGCTCAATACCAATTTCATTTTTAAATAAATAGGCACACTAAGAAGTTTCCAGCATTTAAGCTTAAATGTCTGTTTGGTATCTGCTGCACCATGGAAATATATTGGTATACCCGCCATAAATACTGCCTAATAGAGAGTCTGTGTAGAAGACAGGCTGTGTCTTATCCTGAGGTAGCTATGTATTCTTCTAGATCTATGTATTCATCACTCTTTGTATTTACTATTAAATGATCTTTGGTACTCAGTGAAAATTTCCTCCATAAATAGTCATATGACCTACAGTACCGCCATCTTCTTAAAGGTAGCAGCACACTACTTTACGAACCCATAGTATAAGAGCTAGGAGAAACTTCAAAGAGCCCCGCTAAACCCATTTTGCAAATGAAGAAACTGAGGCCGACAAGGTTTACACGCCCAGATTACATAGCAACTCCATGAAAGAACCTTAAGTGGAGCCTGAGAAATTTCCTGATACCTTATCAGTGAACAAAGATGGGAAGAAAACTTAACTTTTAGAGAAACCTAAACAGGTCAATTAGAAATAAATTTGAGTAGAGATGGCTTTTAATGACATCGTAGACAGGAGTGAACAAAGGGAACAAGGAAAGTGCTTAAGAATAGATGATAAATGGGGCTTAGAACAGGGGAAAATGGGAATAAGTAAACAATATGATTACTGTTGCTCACTCTGTGTCCTTATGTGTCCTGAAATTAGCCCACGAGGATTAATACATTAAAACACAGAATGTATTTGTGTTTTGAAGTTGCAGATCTGCTTCTCTCTCTCGGTTCCTAAGCTCACTGGGATAGTATCCTCCAAGCAAGAATGTAAAGGAGGCGGCCGTTACTTCTAGACTGAAGAAAGGAAGGGGACTGTGAGGCCAGTGCTCTTTTGAAAGGAAGGAAATACTACACCCACTGGGAACAAGGGGAACGCTGCCACCTGCTGAAGAGTTGGAGTCAATGAAAATGCTGCTGCAGAGTTACAATTAGCTCCTTCTTTATGACTCACAATCTGTTAACAGACCTATTTGCAGTCTGAGGCAGGTCAGTGCAGAGAAAGCTTCATTCTGGACTCCACAGGCCAGTGTGTGCTGGAGGAAGGTTAGCTGGTCTCTGGCATGAGGTGGTGAGGTCTGCATCCCTGCTTCTCTTTCTTGCACAAATATTTATTCCTATTAGCTTTGAAATTTTTTCTAAAAGCTACATCTCAAAATACTAAAATATACTTGGTTGACTCTAGATTAAAGGGATATGAGAAGAAAAAGCACTACAAAATTTATTCAAGTAACGCCCAGTAGCTCACCAATGCCCTTCCCCAGGTGTTCGCCCCCGCCCCGCCTTTACTCTTTCCATTTCTTCATCTTCTATAAACACACACACACAGAGGACAGTGTGAGAAAGGGTTGGGAGGCAGTTACAGATCCTTTGTATAAGGCTCAGTCTTTCTGCCTTTCCTCCATCCAGTCTCCACTCTCCCTGCACCTACTCTTTCTCACCATTCTCTTTCTTCCAATCCTCCTTACCTCTTTTTCTCTTTCCTTCCTTCCTTTTGTGTGTGTGTCTTTTTGAGACAGGGTCTCACCCTGTCACCCAGGTTGGAGAGCAGCAGTGGGATCACAGCTCACTGTAGCCTCAAACTCTTAGCATCAAGCAGTCCTCCTGCTTTGGCCTCTCCACGTGCTGGGATTATAGGCACAAGCCACTATGCTGGGCCAAGATTACTCTAATTAATATACAAGAAACTGATGTGGCTGAGAGACCAGAAGGGAAGGTGTCATATACAGGGCTACCAAGTTATACAACTACAAGGGCCACAATTCACATTGTATATGAGGCTGTTGCTTCATACATTTTGATTTTGTTAACCCTGTGAATGTAGTACCTTTAATTTATATGTAATGTTTTTGAACCTGACTTTGGGACCCAATGGTAGACCACCGTTTAATTTCATGGTTACATTAAATTTTAAGCAGTTCTAGACCCTGCTCTCTTATAAGTTTCTTATTAAAATAATGGTTTAGGATTAACAGAATAAGTTTGAAAGTTACTCTTATCATGATTTAAGTTTTTCTATCTTCTAGGAACTTAGAATACCATAGAAAAATTTAATCTTGTCAGATCTCGTTTAGGAGGGAAATTTTATCTTTTGTAAATATGATAGAACAGTTCCCTTTTGTGAATTTTGGCTATTTTATTGTACTAAAAGTGTTGCATTTATTAAAAGATGTGAACATTTTGCTTTGCAGGAAACCCTAAAGGAAAAGACAGTCTGTAGGCAAAGTCATGGTACTTGAAAATTAATTTGGCAATGTTTCAAATTCTTAACATAAATTTTGTGAAGTCAGAAGACAGGGAGAAAGCTAATGGATAGAAACAACCCATTTTCAAAGGAAAAGAATAATCTCATTTACATGGCTCTGAGCCATAAGTCTTATCTGAAATTTCTTTTCTGGAGGCTGTACCTTTGTCTTGGCTGCCTCCCAGAGAGCAGCTCCAGGTCACTACTGGGTGCTACAGCTCAGGGGACCACTGTCTCCATATCACCTATTAAAATAGGAGGGAGGCCTTAATTAAAATGTGCCTTATTATTTCATTCATTTCTTACTAATTACAAAACAAGATCGTTTGCATTTCAAATCTTGCCTGTTTTACATGGTTCAAGCATTTGCCCTATCAATTGGTCAACTTTTCCCTGTGATTTGAATTTAGCATATTAAATCTTCTTATCCTTTAAAGTAGAATTAAACTGGGCCCTGCCTGAGAATGCCCATTGTTCTATTTTTGACATGTCCCGTCCTTTTAGCTACATCCAGAAGTTCCAAATCAGAAAATTTTTGCCCTATGAGTAAGCTACATGGGAGGATTAGTTGGCTGAAGTTTGTCACCAGAAGCCAGGTCAAGCAATCCCGACCCCAGTCTTCCCAAACTGAAGAAAATATTTCTAATAACCTTCTCCACTAGACATCTGTTTATTTTGCAATTAACAGAGGGTAAAGAAAGCCTTAAAGGCATTTGTGCTGCAGGGCACAGACTGTAAACAAATTATAGTGCTGTCTTTGTACCATCTTGGTTGATGATGCCCTTTAAAGAAAAAAATTTGAAAGCCAAGAATAAAAATACTTCCAGAGGTTGTCACAAGCCAAATTACAGAAAGAAATTTAATGTCTCATAAAATTTTAGTTATTACTCATTGGCCACCAGTTGTTTAAATAAAGTAATCATGGATTTTCCCAAAGTAAGAAGCCTCCTGTGACTAACATATGTGAACCTTCAGAGGGACTCTGGCCCCTGAGATATCCTTTGTGATGTGGCTTCAGTAAAACAGCCACATACCTCCTTAAGAAACTCTATCACCTGCAATTCCACTTCTGAGTATCAACATCAGAATAGGGGTCTTAAATCAGGAGAAATAAGGTACTTAGATTTAAGGGAATCATTTCTGAATCTCTGACTTCATATATACTCTTTCCTAAATCTGATCTACCTGAAAACCAACGTTGACGTCACTCAGTGGACCTCATGGTTCCTTGTCTCCATCTCCCCTTACACTGTGACTTTGTCTCCCACTTTAAAAGAGAAAGGCATACCCTATCCATCTGAACGCTAAAATAATATACTGTCCCAAAGTGTAAAAACTTTCAAGGAACTAATGATATCATCTGCAATAATGATATTCAGCTGAAAAGCTGAATGATTTTGCTAATAAATTATTTTGAAAGTTAGCATATTTAACATTAAGGGGGGGTGCTGGACGTGGTGGCTAATGCCTATAATCCCCATACTTTAGGAGGCTGAGGCAGGAGGATCACTTGAGGTCAGGAGTTCAAGATCAGTCTGGACAACATAATTAAGACCCTATCTCTTTAAAAAATTGATTTTTTTCCTGGAAAATTGAAGGAGGAATTTTACTATCCATTCAATCTACTCAAATTGTCTGTTAATAAATCATTTAAAAGAAGATCAGCAAGTGACATGTAATATGTAATTTGTGAAGCTTTCACATAAATGAGTGACTTCACTCAAACAATTCCTTACCATCACTATTTCCTTATTTATGTGAATACTATTATTCAGTGTTTACATATAAAAGCAAAAACTAGGAATAAGTATTCTGATGCTGAACTTGTCTTCTAAAAAAATATAAAATTCATTTGTTTTATATAAACCAATTTTTTAGAAGCCCAATTGATTTCTTTTTTGTGTTTACTACTAATTACTAGTTATTAACATTTAAAAGTATTTAATTGATTGATTATGAACTAAAAATAATTAATGATAATTCAGAAGAATTTTTAAGAGCATTAAAAATTTTTTAGGAGCATTAAGGTCAAGGAAATTTAACACAATTTAAAGTTTTATATAAAATTTGCTGCAGGGAATTATGATACAGTCATCATCTATAACAGGCAATCGCACATTATATAAATTACATTCAAATAAAAATTGGTGACAGATTAGAAAGAAACTTTAAGTTTAAAGAGAAAAAAGAATGACAAAATTTTCCACAGTAAGAAAAGGTTTGTTCATGTTTTTAATGTTTTGAGAGATAATGAATAACAAATTACTATTATATTTTCATTCTGTTGGATACAGTTAAGGATTCTACTTTCAAATGTTAATATTTGGTTTGGCGTCTGTAGCTCAGTGAGTAGAAAACCGGCCACATATACTGAGGCTGCCGGGTTTGAACCCGGCCTGAGCCTGCTAAACAACAATGATAACTGCAACTAAAAAATAGCCGGGCATTGTGGCAGGCACCTATAGTCCCAGCTACATGGGAGGTTGAGGCAAGAGAATCACTTAAGCCCAAGAGTTTGAGGTTGCTATGAGCTGTGATGCCACAGCACTCTACCTAGGGTGACATAGTGAGACTGTCTCAAAAAAAAAAAAAAAGTTAGTATTTACATTACAAAGAAATTTAAGTTAGTTAAATTTATAATGAAAAAGTTTAATTCCATTTTTTTCCCCTCATCCCCCTCTATTCTCTACTCTCCCTCTCTCTCTTCTCTTCTCCACTCTCTTCTCATCTCTCTCACCTCTTCTCTCTCCTCTCTTCTCTTATTCTCTCCTCCTTAGTGCTGCTCTGCAGCCTCCCTCCCCCACCAATAAAGACCTTTCATACCAGCAAAAAAAAAAAAAAAAAAAGAAAAGAAAAAGTTTAATTCCAACTCTAAAATATATTAGGAAGAAAACTTTTTCCAAATTGTTTGTGGTATAAGCTAACAAAATAATTTAAAGACCCCTGCCTGCCCTAGCGAAACTTTGATATGTGTATGTGAGAAAACATAGACATATCTGAGGATAATCACAGAAATATTATTTGAAATGGCAAAAAATTAGAAAGAACATAAACGTCCATCAGTGTGGATAAATAAAATGTGGTGGTTAAAAGGGATAAATTATATCAATTTATCAACATGGAAATATTGCAAGTTTAATCAGATACTATTTGATAGTTAAATTTGATCCTCAGAATTACAATGGGCTCATCTTTCCCTTATTTCCTATCCTTTTCACAATAGAGGAAGCAGTTCCAGGATGCAGAAAGTCTATAGGCTGTGTGATATCACTCAGACCTTGACCCTGAAACAGAGAACTTTGAGTAGGTGTATACCATGATCATATCACAGTTATGGTCAGGAAGTTGCCATATGTATCTGAGTTATTCTAAAGACTACACCTGTTGGAAGGAGAGGGGGGTTTAAAAGAGCTAAAGAACCAATTAGGAGGAAAAGGATTCCCTCATCATCTACAGTCATGTGTGGCATTACAACATTTTGGTCAATGATGGGCGGTGCGTACAATGGTAGTCCAATAAGATTATAAAACTGTATTTTTACTGCACTTTTTCTCTGTTTGCATAAAGAAATACTATTGTGCTACAACTGTCTACAGTATTCTGTACAGTAACATGCTGCACCAGTTTGTAGCTTAGGAGAAGAGGCTGTATACAATATAACCTAATGTACAGTAGGCTATACCATCTAGCTTTGTGTAAGGATACTCTGTGACCTTTGCATAATGATGAAAGCACCGAATGATAAATTTCTCAAAATGTATCCCAGTTAAGGGGAATATGACTATATTTGAAATCTCAACTTACCTGGAAAAAGGAAATAAGGTACTTATTTACTTATCTGAGAAGGATGTGTAAACTAAAAATAACATCTTAAGCCCTCTTCTGACTGAATGAACCCCGTCTTGGGCAAGGAAACCTTAAAATTGAGTTCCTAGCCATGAAGGGAAGGGAGGTCAGACACATCTCATTCTAACCAGTCCCTTTTAGAGTTCAGACATAATTGACCAGCATTAACGTTACAGCAGAGATCGTAAGACTGAAAAAAGAGGCTCTTTGTGACAATAAGATACTCAATTATTAATAGGATCTATTCTAAGGCCGTGCAAAGCAAAGGTTAAATCACACTTGCAGACCATCAATTTGCTTAACAGATCACTTGAGTCACTGCAGGTTGTCTCTGATTAACAGACTTCCTTGTCTTTATTTATAACATTCAGTACTTTTACATGAAGTCTTATTTCTTTAACAAATTACAAATCAAATGTAAGTTATAACATTTGATTATAACCATGTAAGTTTGCACTTCAAAATGCCCAGTCTTTTCAGGCCAAACCAATGTCTACCTTCCATGGATTGATTTACAATTTTACCTACACAAATCCTATCTCCCTAAAATATTTAAAACCAAAGGGAACCCTTTCCTCAAGGTTTCTTTGGGATGGGTCCCTGTGCTGCATGGCCACACATATTCAGTTCATAATAAACCTCTTTAAATTATTTTACAGAGTTTGGGTTGTTTTTTTTTTTTTCCATTAACAGATAAATAGGGGAAATATTAGTAATCTGTGATCTAGCAAATATACAATGATGAGATAAGCAAAAAGTGACTCTTGGCAAGAAATTAATCCTATAATAATAAAATCAGTTCAGAAGTTCACTTCTGTAGGAAAGCAAAATCCATAATAACAATTAAGTTTTTTGCCTATTCATGTGAATTTCATTCTTCCTTTCTATTTAGAGAAATCTGCTTAAACATATGAATATTTTGTTGTTGTTGTTGTTGCAGTTTGGCCGGGGCCAGGTTCGAACCTGCCACCCTCAGTATATGGGGCCAGTGCCCTACCCACTGAGCCACAGGTGCTGCCCCAACATACGAATATTTTTTTAAATTAAGTCCTATTTTTTCACTAACCACATTAAAAAAAGAGTAATATTATTAAATGGTGATGTAATAAATGCAATGATAATAACTACCAATATTTATTATCACTAACATAAGTTGGTAACATTTTAAAAATATTTAATGTCTGGGATAATTAAAAGATGCATGTGGTCTTATGAAGCCTTCTGGCACATCTGCATTTTCTCTTTTAGGCCTCTGCAAGCACATTTCTATAAGGACAGCATAAGTGAGCACTGTCATACAAGTAAGAATGAATATTTATTGATAGCATACTACTGCTAAGTGACCTATAAGCATGATCTATTTAAATACCTCTCATGTATTTCTTACAATTGGACCATATACTGTGTGGCTACCATGAGTACTAAAATCATCCCTCCCATACAACAGCTGAGGCTTTATTATAATTTCTACAATCTTCCACCTTCAGGTGTTTACTCCTTAAGGTTCCCAGGATCCTGTAAGTACTCTCCCAGCAGACCCACTACAGCAGTTCACCGTACATGCCTAGACAGGTCTAAATGTCAACATTGAGTTCAGCCTTCAAGCAAGTACCTCTACCAGAGGGAGAAATGAAGAAATGTTATTAGAGTTATCACATCCATTATTCTTCGTGATGTATATGTGAAAGGAGGATTCAGTAAAATAAGGACCGTGACCTTGGACATAAAATTAAACAGATTTCCATTAAAAAAGTTAAATAAATATAAATGTTTAGGCTCGGCGCCTGTGGCTCAATCAGCTAAGGCGCCAGCCACGTACACCTAAGGTGGCGGGTTCGAATCCCCAGCCCAGGTCCGCCAAACAACAATGATGGCTACAACCAAAAAATGGCCGGGCACTGTGGTGGGCACCTGTGGTCCCAGCTACTTGGGAGGCGGAGGCAGGAGACTCGCTTGAGCCCAGGAGTTGGAGGTTGCTATGAGCTGTGATGCCATGGCACTCTACGCAGGGGGATAGCTTGAGGCTCCGCCTCAAAAAAAAAAAAAATTTATATAATATATAACATATATAATATAATAATATATTATTAATAATATAATATAATGTAGCATAATAACATAAATATTATTTTAATATATTTAATATCATATATTATATAAATATTGATTATATATTATATATTAGTATATAAATACCAAGTATATATTTATATAATAAATAAATATTATACATAAACAGTATAATTATTGATATATTACTTATATATTATTATATAATAAATAATATAAATAAATAATATTTATATATTATATAAATATATTATCATTTATATATAATAAATACAAATATTTCCACATTCTTCTTGCATTTGATACTTCCCTATTGCTCATTCTTCTCTTTGGAGCAAACTGAAGCTTTTCTTGGGTCAGATAGTCTTGATGTTGGTTTACAAGAAACACAACCTGAGTCACATTTTGCTTCCCTATCCACCATTCCCCACTGTCTTACCCTGAAAGGGGAGGTACTTATTATCAAGTGTACTCAGATCATAAATCCTTGGGAGGCTATTTAGCATTGAAGTTAAAAATAGTTTTAGAGCCAAATTGTTTGGTTTCATATTATTATTACTTGTTATTATTATTTTTGCAAGTTACCTAATCTATCTGTATCCCAATGTCCTCATCCGTAAGATGGGGATAATGATAATTGTGATAACTGAAACAAGTGACTGAGGCAAGGACCTCAGTCAATCACAGTTGTTAAGCCAACTTTATGGCACACTGAAGAAAAATGCGACAACAGATGCATCTGTGGATTTATTTACAAAGAGGTTTTAGGAGATTTAGTATTTATACATTTCCTTAAAGGAGGCGAGGTGTGTAGGGAAAGTGGCCTAAGGTGAATAGTTACATTCCTGTGAGACTTTAGTTAGTGACCAAGAAATCAACACTGTATACAAAGATAAGGTGAATGTCTGAAGAGAAAAAGGGAGTAAAGGAAAAATCAGTTTTGCAGACATCTCAACAGGGAGAGCAGTCTCTAGTCTCTATGGTGTCTCTGTTCTGGATCTGGGAAGATAAGCTTGTGATCAACATTATCAGTGTGGAATTGAATAGACTTTAGTTTTAGGAGTTAGACTCAGATTGAAGACCCAAAGTTCCATCGGCATGTGCTCCTTAATGGGAGGCCAACAAGGAATTTTCTTGTTTTTCTTTTTTTTTTTTATTTTTTAACTTTATTTTATTTATTTAGTTATTTAGAGACAGTCTCAAGCTTTTGCCCTGGGAGAATGCCCTGGCATCATAGCTCACGGCAACCTCCCACTCTTGGTCTCAAGCAATACTCTTGCTTCAGTTTTTTCTATTTTTAGTAGAGACGGGATCTTGGTTTTGCTCAGGCTAGTCTGGAACCTGTGAGCTCAAGCAATCCACCTGCCTCGGCCTCCCAGAGTGCTAGGATTACAGGCATGAGCCCCCAGCGCCTGGCCAGGAATTTTCTTATCTATGACATGTGGGAGCGGTCCTGGTAGATGCTTGAGGCTTTTAATCTTTGCATGGGGATCTGGCCAATGCACAATGCTAGTAAGAACTGTTCATTTGGAAGAGGGTGTTGTACAACTCAGCCTTTCCAAGCTTGACTTTCCCTTTTGCATAAGGAGTTTGGGGGGAGGGTTCTAAGATTTTTATATTCCTATACAGTAGCCAACTCAAATAGGGTTGAGTGAGGTTTTACATATATGAGGTCTGACAATTAAGTTCTCAAACTCATTCTAGAAAAAGTGCTACGAATTTCATTGCTGAATATCAATAAAGTCACTTTCAAAGTACTCCCCTTGGGAAGTTATGCTCTGCCTCCAGTGTGAGTCCACACTTCGAAGTACTTTTTCTGGGATGAATTCACACTCTTCATACAACCACAGCTCTGATGGCCATTCCAGAAAAAAGCTCCAAAACTGCTTTGAAGGGTGGACTAGGTGCTGGCATCAGTGCATAGCTTCCCAAGGGGAGGACTTTGAAGGTGACCATAGTGATATTCAGCAGTGAGGTATGTAACACTGTTTCTAGGATGAGTCTGCAAGCTTAGTTGTCTTGACAACACATGAGAGAGAGAGAGAGACTCACTTAGAACAAGCCCAGCATATAGTAAGCATTGTGTAAGTGTTAGCTGTTAGCATTAGCTTTTATTATTGAGTGCAGGTACTATATCTTACACAGTTGTACTCTGACCATTGCTGCCAACTCTGGCAACTTGCGTATGTTTGATATGTGATAAGCTTTCAGTAAATGTTGAACAAATGAAGACTACCAACAAGTATAAGATAGAAGTTAAGAAAATAAGGATTTCTCTAGTCCTTTAAGAGGTCCCAGTAAAACAGTACCATTGAAATGTTTTTGTATCTTTTATTAATATAATCTCAATGTCATACTAATGTTTCAATGGAGTCTAAATGAGTTACATTTGCCTCTGAGTCACTCTGTAGTCAAGACTTGGTATTGTGGGAACAGCCCAATCACACTGACCTGCTACATGTGCTCTGAAGTCACACATCCAGCATTGTGACATGAGCAAGAAGCACACAATCTTTTTTCCCACACATTCAAAGTTCTCTGTGGAGACCAGGTTAGAAGATGTCACCTCCTCCATAGACTAGCTTCCCAGAGAATGTCTCCTACAAACTAGAAGGATGCTAGTCCCAGCTGAACTGTGCAAAGAGCAAACCAGGAACCAGCCTCATTCACAGTTGTCAGAAGGTATAGTAACACTTATAATCAAAACTTCATAGAGATCGTCTAGTGTGAGGACTAGCAGGTCCTAGCTCTATGTTTTAGCTTCAGTGAAGTCTCTCCTACTTCCACTGAAATTTTTTGGAGGTGAAAAAAAATTATTGTGTAAAGCTTTGTACATCTGTCCAATGCCTGGCAATTTCTTAGCAGAGAGCTACTTAGTTAAGTATTTATAAACTCAGTGACTGAAAGACTACGAATAACAAACATACAACTTAGCTAGATATTACCCAGTCCTGAGATGATAACATCACCCATATATTACTTTACATTATTATGTCATGTTATACGATCTTTTCTTTTGACACTTTGGTGTGGGACAATATCTGTAAAGACCTTAATCACTATCTCCATCTTTTTTTTCCTCCAAAGGGAACATCAACAGAGAAAGTTTCAGGTTTAGTTAACATTCTGTTCCCCTGAAGGGGGAAAAAGGGCCATAGTGATATTCAGCAGTGAATTTAGTTTTATTACAAGCTAAACCTTTTTTGTCAGTTGCAGTACATAGAAATAACCCAATTTCCCCCAAAGGTGGACTTCTAATTTATTAGGAGGTTAATTTTTCATGAGGCTAATTTTTCTCTTTCAAACAAGTTTTAATGACATTATCAATGATTATTTTCTAATATTTTTCTTTTACTTTTCTCTAAAATGGAAATGGTCAAATCATAGTTGAGGTTTAAGTTCACAGATTATCCTGATTAACTCTGAAACAATGTAATGCTTTAGTAAAACTCTAGCAGGAGAGAGAAATACCAGTGTCCTTATTCTAGAATCAGGATCAGCAATAACCTTTTCATTCCCAAGTGAGACAAACAGAGTTAATTTGTATCTTCTGGCCAAGAGTGGCAGAGTTAAGAGGTGGTTATGAGGAGAACAACAATGCGAAGGGGAAGCATGGGAACAGGAGTGCGGCACACAGGGAAAAGATGGGAGATGTAGACGGATAAAAGAAAGGCACTACCCCCCAGGGATCATCAGCTTCTCTAAATCCTACCCTGCTGATTAATCCCAGTTTACAGACGTAAAAACTGTGAGGAAGAGAAAGAGAAAAGGGAGCAGATGAGATGGAAAAGATTACTGGGGAGGGGAAAAAAAAAGAAGAAGAAAGGAGTCCATCTGGTGGAGAGTAGTAGAGCATAATGTGAAACTGCCTTAGGTACCAAAGCTCACTGATCTATTCTAGAATCTTAGCCCCACTTGAGACAGTAGCCTAGTTCTGGGCCAGTTCCACTCCAATTATGGGGATTTATTGAACTAATTTATTGGTTGGTTGTTTTCATGGTCAACAATTACTCATGTTTTACATATTATCGGATATGAATTTATTTGAAACTATTATCTACAGAAGATAAATGAACTCCTTTATCTTCTTTCTACTCAATTAATGTATTTAGTACTATTCTCAATTCTCGTATGTTAACAGGCTATGAAAATAATGGTCTTTGTGTTCGTAGTCATGTGTTCTCTTTGAAGAAAGTTTCTTAGAGATATATGGAAAAAAAAAAAAAAAAGAATTGCCCAAATAGGATCTAGCTCAATTACCCTTGAGATTATCTAGAGAAACATTAGGCAAATTTAGTCAAGAGGGCTAGGAATCAAAAAATCAAGCAACAAATTAATTTTAAAAAGATATTTCTAAGTATGTATTTCAAGTGTTACAACCACACAATACAAAACCACTTGGATCTCTAAAGCTACCAGTCTAGTTTGGGGGATTGTTTCTTTTTCTGTCTGGAAATTCGGCTAAGCATAATTCATTAATAAATCTTGCATTAAACATATTCAGGTAGAATTATGGGGAAAGTAAGAAGAATGGAAAGAGTGACATAGTCTGCAGTGTCATGAATTTTTTTCATAAATATTTTGGTAATTGTCTTAGTATGCTCCAGATGTCATAACTAAATCCATAGGCTGAATGGCTTAAATAGCAGAAACGTCCATTCCCACAGTTTGAGAGACCAGGAAGTTCAGGATCAAGGCATCAGCAAATCAGATCCCCTGTGAGGACATTCTTTTTGGTTTGTAGATAGCTACTTTCTTGCTATGTCCTCACAAAAAGGAAAGAGAGAGAGAGAAAGAGAACAGCCCTCTCATGTTTCTTCTTTTTTTTTATTAGAAGTGTTAGGGAGTTATTATTGTTATTTTTTTATTTTTGGTTGGGGCTGGGCTTGAACCTGCCACCTCCAGTATATGGGGCTGGTGCCCTACTCCTTTGAGCCACAGGTGTTGCCCTTGTGTTTCTTCTTATAAGGACACTAATCTCATGACAAAGGCCCCAGACCCCTGACCTCATGTAACCCTATTTGCCTCCCAAAAGCTGCATCTCTAAATATATTGGGGTTAAGGGCTTCAACTTACAAATTTTGAGGGGATATAAACATTTGGTCTATAACAGCAATTAAGAAATGAAGAACTGGGCAGAGCCTATGGGTCAGTGGGTAGCGTGCTGGCCCCATATACAGAGGGTGGTGGGTTCAAACCCAGCCCTGGCCAAACTACAACAAAAAAATATCTGGGCACTGTGGCAGGCACCTGTAGTCCCAGCTACTCGGGAGGCTGAGGCAAGTGAATTGCCTAAAACCCAGGAGTTGGAGGTTGCTGTGAGCTGTGACGCCACAGCACTCTACCAAGGGTGATAAAGCGAGACACTGTATCAACAAAAAAAGAAAAGAAAAGAAATGAAGAACTGGCTTGGCGCCTGCAGCTCACAGTGATTAGGGCACCAGCCACATGCACTGGGGCTGGTGGGTTTAAATCTGGACCAGGCCTGCTAAACAACAGTGACAACAACAACAGCAAACAGCCGGGCATTGTGGCGTGCACCTATAGTTCCAACTACTTGGGAGGCTGAAGCAAGAGAATCATTTGAGCCCAAGAGTTTGAGGTTGCTGTGAGCTGTGACGGTACAGCACTCTACTGAGGGCGACAGTAAGACTCTGTCTCAAAAAATGAAAAAGAAATGAAGAACTATTCTCGTTCTGAGTAAGATGGCATAAAAACACTCCACCCTATCTTTTTCACTGAATATAGCTATAAAACCTAGATAAAAAGTAGCTGGCAAACTAGAGAAGAAAATCAGAATTCAAGATTGTACTGAACAATCAATGATTTTTCTGTTTTTGTTTTCTATCCACCATAATCCCCTGTTCTCTACGTAAGGCACTACAAAACTCAGAACAGAATAGGCACCAGGGCACAAACAGAGGAAGCTCCAGGAAAAACCCTCCAGTTTGGCTCCAGAAGCAGGAGAAGGTATCTCCTAATACTGAGTGTGGGAGCAATCTGCCATTACTTTATTCTTTTGTTCCCGGTTCTAGTGTCATAGGCCTCAGGAAATCCTGTCAACCCAGCAGTGGCAATGATTACAATGGCAGCAGGAGACCACAGGCTCCAACATCTCTGAAGGAGGGGAATCTGCTTCTATGGAGAAGCTGGGGTCTCTGGAGGGTGGGACATCAGCTGCTTTTTTTCTCTCTCTCCTTCCACTGTTTGGCTTAATGCTCCTAAGAAGTACCCAACAGAACAGGATAACTAAAACATTATCTTTCTGCCAATGGGACTGAAAGAGGAAGTCTTGAGAACCAGAAGATGCCAGAGATCACAGAGAGGGAGAACTCAGAAAAATAATACTTGAGTTGATTATAAACTCCCAGGCTCACATTTATGCTACAGAAGAATGAATTTGATCATAAACAACATATATACCAAAGACTTTGAGATTGAACTAGAGGATAATCCACCACACACATCCCAGACTGACTGCTGAGTAGTAGTACACACAGAAGACAGATCAAATACCATGAAAAACAAACAAAAAAATTCTGTTAGAGGAGAGAATTGACATTGAAACCACAACCCACAGAAGATTGGCTGGAACTGGCCAATTGACCTACCCTCAAATAGGTCAATTACCTGTTAAAACAAAAATGCCAATATTTTTCCATAAAGTTTAAATAAAACCTAGACTCATCAAATAATTCAAGATTATCAAGCATATGAATAATCAGAAAAATCTCAATTCACATAGGAAAATACAATTAATAGAGGTCAATGCTGAGATGACACAGATACAGAAAGTTGCTGACCACTACTTTAAAGCAGTTATTAGAAAAGTATACTAGAACATAAGGGAAAATGCTCTTGAAAGGAATATAAATAAATAAAAGAAAGAAATATCTAGAACTAGATTAAAATTCAGAAGAACTAGAAGAACTAGATTAAAATTCAAAAGTGAAATGGCCAGGTGCAGTGGCTCACACCTATAGTCCTAGCACTCTGGGATGCTAAGGCAGGTGGAGTGCCTGAGATCAGGAGTTCAAGACCAGCTTCAGCTAAAGCAAGACCCATCTCTAAAATAACAAGGCATTGTGGGTGGACACCTGTAATCCCAGGTACTTGGCAGGCTTAGGCAAGAGGATCACTTGTGCTCAAGAGTTTGAGATTGCTGTGAGCTATGAGGGCAACAAAGTGAGACTCTGTCTCAAAAAAAAAAAAAAAAACAGAAGAGAAAAATATATAACAAAATAATGTGCTAATTTTATGGGCTTAACCACAAAATGTGGATGACCAAGGAAAAAGTCAATGAATTTGAAGAGAAGGCAATAGAAATTATCCATTCTGAATAGCAAAGAGAAAAATATTGTGAAAAAACAAATAGCACTTCAGGGACTAGTGGAACAATGCCAAAAGATCTAATACACATATGACATTGAAAGTGCAAAAGAAGAAAGAATATTGTGTATAAAAAATTTGAAAAAATTAACTGAAATTTTCCCAAATTTGGGAAAACATAAAGTTATAGATTCAAGAATCTCAGAGATTCCAAGCCGGGTATACTCAAAGAACTCCATTCCCAAACAAAAACATCATAATCAAACTACTAACACCTGAAGACAAGAAAAATTCTTGAAAGCAAATAGGAAAAAAATGACACATTACCTACAGGGAAAAAGCAATTTGAATGACTGTAGATTTCTCATCAGAAACCATGGTGGGTAGAATACAGTGGAACTTGAAGTGCTGAAAACAAACCAAAAACTAAAAGCTCATCAACTCAGAATTCTATATTCAGCACAAATATCCTTCGTGACTGAAGTTGAAATAAACATATTCTCAGGGGAGAAAAACAAAGCGGATTTGTTGCTAGCATATGTGCTCTAAAGAATTTCCAAGGAAGTTCTTTAAACAGAGGGAAATGACACTTTAAGAAAATTTAAAACATCAAGAATAAGGGAGGAACAGCAGAACTGGTAAATATCTACATAAATACAATAGAAAAATTTCCTCTTGAGTTCCTTAAAATGTATTTCACATTTCAGAGAAAAAAATTGAATATTGTCTAATATTATTTATAATATGTGTAAACTCAATATATAAGACAACTGCAACATAAATGGGAGGGTGAAGAGATCTAAATGATAGGATTTCTCTGTTCCACTTAAAGTGGTAAAACATTAATTCTAAGTAGATTGCGGGAAATTAAATATTCATATAGTCATCCTAATTATTAAAAACTTTCTTTTACAAAGACACATAGTCGAAAACACAATAGATAAAATAGAATTTTTTAAAGTGTTCTAATGCCCCCAAAGAAGCCTGGAAAGAAAATACAGATAAGTTAAAAGAAAAAAAAAGTGGTAACCAGCAGAAAACAAATAAAATCTTAGACCTAAATCCATCTATATCAATTATTACATTAAGTGGAAATGACGTAAATATGCCAGTTAAAACAGATTGGTAGAATGTAAGCAAAGAATATCACTGAGGTCATGTTAAATATAAATGTATTAAGTTTAAATATATTAATATATTATATGTTAAGAATAAAAAGATAGAGAAATATATCCCATGTAACATAAAGTGGGAGTAGTTATATTATATCAGAAAAAGTAGAATTTAGAGCAAAGAAAATTATCAGAGATAAAGAAGGGTATTACAGAAAAGCATGAATCAAAAACTGATAAAATTGAAAAAAGAAACAGATAAATCCACAATTATATTTGGAAACTTCAATACTCCCCTTTCAGTAAAGAACAGAAGTAGCAAACAGAAAATGAGCAGAGATACAGAAAAAAATGAACAATATCATCAACCCAACTAGACCTAATAGATATTTATAAATAATTCATAATGAAACAAAATGTTTATAAATAGACAATAACTATATATACATACTATTATTTATTCATTTATTTATTTTTTTAAAAATGGAGGTTAAGGGTTTTGGGGGTTTTTTTTTTTTAGAGACAGAGTCTCACTTTATTGCCCTCGGTAGAGTTTTGTCATAGCAACCTCCAACTTCTGGGCTTAGGCGATTCTCTTGCCTCAGCCTCCCAAGTAGCTGGGAGCACAGGCGCCCGCCACAACACCTGGCTATCTTTTTGTTGCAATTTGGCTGGGGCCGGGTTTGAACCCACCACCCTCGGTATATGGGCCGGTGCCCTACTCACTGAGCCACAGGCACTGCCCTATACATATTATTTTAAATGTGCATCACATATACACCAAAACAGACAATATCCTGACATAATATGAGACTAAAAAATAGTGAAAGAACTGAATCATACAAAGTATGCTCTCTAATCACAGTAGAATTAAATTACAAAAAAAAAAAACCAAAAAAAGGAAAATCTCCAAACACTTATAAATAACATACTTCTAAATAGTCTATGAGTTAAAGAGGAAATCAAAAGGGAAATGCAAAAATATTTTGAACTGGATGAAAAAAATATGACATATCATAATTTGTGAAATTTAGTGAATGCGGTGCTTAGAGGGAAATTTATAGTATTAAATATACTAAAAAGACAAAATGTCTCACACCATCAATCTTAAAGATACTATAAAGAAGAAAGGTATCACATCATGGATCTTTAAGAAACTAAAAAATTGGCTCGGCGCCTGTGGCTCAATCGGCTAAGGCACTAGCCAGGTACGCCTAAGGTGGCGGGTTCGAATCCCCAGCCTGGGCCCGCCAAACAACAATGATGGCTGCAACCAAAAAAAAAAATGGCCGGGCGTCGTGGCGGGCGCCTGTGGTCCCAGCTACTTGGGAGGCTGAGGCAGGAGACTCGCTTGAGCTCAGGAGTTGGAGGTTGCTATGAACTGTGATGCCATGGTACTCTACCCAGGGAGATAGCTTGCGGCTCCACCTCAAAAAAAA
>CAUYQV010039328.1:0-15326 GCA_963574575.1 Galagoides demidoff | reverse complement strand
TATTTATTTATTTTGAGATGGCGCCTCAAGCTATCCCCCTGGGTAGAGTGCCATGGCATCACAGCTCACAGCAACCTCCAACTCCTGGGCTCAAGCGAGTCTCCTGCCTCTGCCTCCCAAGTAGCTGGGACCACAGGCGCCGGCCGCAACACCCGGCCATTTTTTGGTTGCAGCCATCGTTGTTTGGCGGGCCCGGGCTGGGGATTCGAACCCGCCACCTTAGGTGTACGTGGCTGGCGCCTTAGCCAAGTGAGCCACAGGCGCCGAGCCGGAACCATCATTTTCTATGCTTAAAACCCTCCCACCGTGCCACCACCACCACCACCACATCAGAGTCTCAAGATGCAGCTCTGAAGTCCCAGCAATCAAATCAGACCTTCTGGGGTGGGGGTGGGGGTCAGGGCAGTGCAGAATGAAGGTAGCCACACCCTGTGACTACTATTTTCCATTCTTTAAAGACTTGTTTCACATAAAAGAGAGGTTTGTAAACAAAATCGTCCAGGTTCTATATCTCAAAATGGGCGGAAGCATATTATTATTCTCCTTAAAGTTATTTTTTAAAAATTCAAAAGGGATCTGGCACAAATATCCACTTCCAAGCCACTGTTTGAAGTGCTGCCACTCATTTTATTCTTAGACGCTTGTTTAAGAACAGATTACAAGACACCTAAAAAGCCTGAGATAAAGAAAAAAACTACAATTTCTATGATGCCAGCAAAATGTATACTTACCCATTTAAAAAAAAAGCACGTAGGCTCAGAGCCTGTGGCTCAAGTGGCTAAGGCGCCAGCCACATACACCTAAGGTGACGGGTTTGAGTCCAGCCTGGGCCGCCAAACACCAATAATGGCTACAACAAAAAAATAGCCGGGCGTTGTGGCGGCACCTGTGGTCCCAGCTACTTGGGAGGCTGAGGCAGGAGACTCGCTTGAGCCTAAGAGTTGGAGGTTGCTGTGAGCAGTGAAGCCATTGCACTCTACTGAGGGGGACAGCTTGAGGCTCTGTCTCAAAAAAAAAAAAAAAGCACGTAAAGAGAGTAAGAATTTATGAATACCACGAGTCAAAGTAAAATGGTTACCAACAAAATGGAAACTGCCATCAAGAGAACATTGGGAGAGAACAGAGAAGCCGTGATATGTTTTTTTATATTACATAGATTATAATACACAGCCATATATTACTTAGAAAATATAATAATACCACAATGATAAATTTAATTATTATTCAAAAACTACCAATTTTTCTTTAATTGGATTTTGTTTTTTAGCAACCATTCATGCAGAATCTTTGATTATTGTAATAGAATTCCAAGTGAAAAAAAAATAAAGAAAGAAAGAAAAAGAAAAGTGTTTTCTAATCTACCAGCTTATTTTTGGTTTTTCACACACCCCTCACCTGCTCCTCAGATGAGCAGCACGCCAGCTCTGTTTAGATCTGAACCCGCTTCCCCCACTCTCAAGGCTGTCTACCTGATCACTCTCAGGCCAATTTTCACAAGTCACCTTAGGCATGCACATCTTATCTTCCACAACCCCCTCGACAGTTCCACAGTTCGGGAGAATAAAGATAGCACCCAACCTATCTTGGAGATCAAGTGTGGACTTCTGCAGAGCAGTGAATGAGTCAAGACATTTTCCATTACAATACGCTCAGCTGGAAAAAATGAGTCTGCAGCAAGGCTGGCAATTTGACTCAGGAATGTCTCTGAAGTATGTAGCTGCTTTTCACATCACTTGGGATGGTAGAAGGGAAAGAGGGCAGCGGGGACGTGAGGCAGTATGCGCCCGCACGTTCTGACAGGAGGCCTGAGCCTCCAGCAAGTTGTTTTAAAAAGCCAAAGTGAATAACTGTACAGGCCATCTAGTTTACATACACACATACCCAGTTATTAAAAAAAAAAAAACAAAAAAAAAACATTAACTGTTAGAGGGTTTGGGGCAAAAAAACATTCTGCAAAAGGTGCAGACAATAAGCACACTGATTCTAGGGAAAAGGAGTTTCTGTAGGAACTGTGGCCTGCAGACCAAGAGAACCCCTGAAACAAAGCGTGATGTTCCACTTATAAAGGAGGCAGGATGGATAACGGGGTTTTGAGGTCAAAATAACCAGGTTCGGAGCAGTTGCTTCTGCAGAAAATAGATATGAACTAGTGACTCCCAAAGCTAAAAACCCAAAATAATCTACATGTTAAACCAAAATAAAATCAGTTTAGGCTGGATCAATAACCGTACTTGTGAATAAACCTTATATGTTAAGTTTTTAAAGCCCACCCAGTTTTTTTTTTTTACTTGAATTGAGTCCAAATGTATTTTACATTAAAAAAGAAAAAAAAAATTCAAACCCACATTCACTCAAGGGACAAAAGCTGGCCACTACAGGAGCCGCATGACGAATATAGCTACACAGCCCCCAAAGTCACCACAGAGAGGCATCCCCCAAAAGTCCTTACAGACAGCACTACCAACATCAGAACTTCCTCTCCAAGAGAGGCCACTCTAGGGAAGACAAATTTCCTCAGATGGGTAGGCTCTGATAATATCTATTTTTTAAGTGTCTGTATACACGCTGCTATAACTTATGGGAATGTAACAATAACAAAATCCATCCTGGGTAAGAGCTATTGAATGCCAACGACTGTCTAAAGTGCTTCGTGAATACTCTGAAGTAGCTACTTTCATTGTCCCCATTTCACAGATGAGGAGACTAAAGCCCAGAAAGGTCAGGTGCCTGAGTCACCTAGGTAGCATAGGAGACAGGACCCAGTGCCTGCTCCTGCAGACACTGTCACGAATGCAGGAAGCCAGAGATCTAAACCAGGTGTGTCTACACACGAGTATTTACAGCCATGTTAGCCAGGTTCAGAACAATGGTTCTGCCTGGTGAAGGCAGCCAGGTTCCAGAGCCTTCTTTGCTTCATCTGCATGTGTTCTACCGCTGGGACAGATCTTCAGCAGCAACCATGAGTTTTTTTTTTTTTTTTTGCTCACATTCCATTTTTTCCTTAATAGAAAATTTAAACCAAAAGCTTCTATGGAAAAGCTTAGAGAGACAAAGTGTCAGGTGTGACAAACTGCAAATTCTAAAGAAGGAAAACTGAAATAGATACTTTGTGCAACAATAAACTAAAATGCAAACTTGCCATTGTACAGGGTGAAATATTTTGCAGTTATAAAGTAAACAGGAAAAAAACAGAAAGTGCAGTACAAACAGAAGCCAAGGTGAGGCTAGGGAGTGCTTGCGGGACACAGCTCTAGTGCTATACACGCAGTCCAATACCCCACTGATCCCAGGGATCGGGGTGTGTGCTACAACCACCCCTGTTCATTTCCCCCCAAAGAACCACACACCACTGATTTCCACTTATGTGTTCAGTCTGCTGAAACGACTTCCCTCTTTAATTTGTAGCTAGTAAATAATTTGGTTACATTATTCACACTTTCTGTCTAAAGGAGAAGAACCATAGAAGCTATACGAGCACCACCACACGACGGCGTATGTGCCATATCAACAAAAGCAAGAAATGGGGACGCGCCAGCTTTGAGGATGACAAAGCAGCTATTCCCCTGAAGCTCATGAAGGCCTTCACCAACCTAGCTCAACAGGGGGAGCTATATAATATAAAAGGGAATGGCAACCCCCCGGCCCCATCCCCCTTTATAGGGAATAAGCATATAGGGAACAAGTGACTATCCCCAACAGTGCCTTAAAAATGTCTTTTCCTTCCAGGTTTCTACAGGTAGTAAGGTCAGAAAGTCACATGGTGTATCCCCAGCTTGGCGGGTCTGTTAAGTTTGGACAAAGTAGGAAGAGCCCAAGTGTCTTTCTCTCTGCTCTGCTTCAGAAAGTTCTCCTGCTAAATAATGAGCCCTGAGCTCAGTAACAACAAACACAAGGCCCAGGCGCTGCAGTAAAACCAGAGGTGGGATTTGTAAAGTGGATCGTAACAAGAGACCCTGCACAGGATGTGGCGCCAGCCCTTTTCATCCCTTATACCATACCTCACAGGGTAGGTATTTTTATCTTCATTCTACAGAATTTAAAAACTTGGAATTCCTCCTAAATGAAATATTTTTTCCACTCCCAAATAGGTATGCCTGCTCCGAAGTGAGCATAACAGAGATGCTGGGTTTAGGAAAACACGCCAGCAGACACACAAACAAGGATACTCTGTTGACTAAGGTAATTTGCTCTCGCTTGACAACTAAAGACTGAGGGGGAAATAAGGGACAGGAGAGTTATTCTACTGCTTCTGTTGAGCCACACGTACAGATCACAACCTTTGAGGATGGCCGCACTGAATAATAAAACAGGCCTCTTCTCCAGAATCGGTGGTTTTGTGTCCAAACTGGTTTCAAGGGTAAAAGGATAATTTTAAAAGCTCAGATCTTAGCACTGATTTGCTGAATTTTCTTTTTTATAAAACATGTAGGTTAAAGTGTAGTAGCATGTATCCTCCTGGTTATATGCAAAAGAAATAACTAATTTTAAATGCCAGCAGCCTCTCCAAAACAAAGAAGTCGTCCCAGAATTATTTCCTCCACAGGACCGAGGCTCAGTGAGACGCCCTCCCTGCATCAGTGATCAGAAGCACCATGGTGATTAAAAGCTACATAAATCTACCATCTGAAGAAGATAAAGCAGGAAGCTCAGCAGAAAATAATTTTGAAATTGATTAAAGACACCTTAAAAATCAAATTTAAAATGCAGGCTCAATTAAGACTTTCCAGCGGGGCCAAGTTCAAGCCTACCTTTCGATCTTCTCCCCCAAATGAAGACTGCACGCACATTAGTAACAACAAGGCAAAATAGATATTTTAAGACAGCGGTTCTCAACCTGTGGGTCGCGACCCACAGGAACTGTATTAAAGGGCCGCAGCATTAGGAAGGTTGAGAACCACTGTTTTAAGACAACCTACTTTTCTAAATTATTGTTTACATTTGTGAGCAAACAGATTGCTTAAACACTAATTCCTCTCTTTTCTCCCCTGCTTATGCAGAAATCCTTAGTAGCCCATTAGTAGGCCCCTATTTCCTGCCTTGCTTTTCCACTCCTGCAGGCACCCATCCATTCCTAATGGTTTCTCAGCGCAGCAACTGCAAATTCTAATCCCTCTCCCTAATCTCTGTGAGGATGCAAAACTAACCAGCCTGAAACACTGCTACAATACGCCCCTCCTGCCAGAGCCAAAACGTCCTGGCCAGTTTTTCAAGTCCAGCCTTATCTTCCACCACCCTTCCTTCCCAGCGCTCGCTTCCAGCCGGACTCTGATACTACTCCTGAACCTTGGGTACCTTACAAAGGTGCATCGATGTTTCTAGAATTCGACATTTCTGGCAATGCTTATCAACCTGGGGTGCTACCTACTTCTCTGACCTCTCCTTCTCAACTTCCTCTGACAACTTTTTTCCTTTTTTTTTTTTGAGACATAGTCTTACTCTATTGCCCCAGAATTGAGTGCCCTGGCATTGCAGCTCACAGCTACCTCAAATCTTCAGACTCCTGGGCTCAAGAGATCCTCTTGCCTCAGCCTTTTAAGTAGCTGCCGCTACAGATGCCTGCCACACATCCAGCTAATTTTTCTACTTTTTAGTAGAGACAAGGTTTTCGTACTTGTTCAAGTTGGTCTCAAACTCCTCAGCTCAAGCAATCCACCCACCTGGGCTCCCAGAGCTAGGATTACAGGCGTGAGCCATGGTGCCTGGCCTTCCTCTGACAACTTTTTACAGACTCACGCTTAGAAAACTGGCTGGTTACAGGGCTGGTGCAGGCAAAACACAAGACAAGCCTGAGCACCTTATAAGGCCAGAAAATAAGAAAATGCTAAAACACATGCCCAGAAAGAACTGAAAGACTCCAATGGCCAAAGTTGCGACAACTTGAAAACAAAGTAAATAACACAGTAGTAGATTATAATCCAAAGCATAAACATCCACGAACCCACACTCACACAAGGGATTAAACAGATGTACAAATGGGGGGGTCATATACAAACTTCCTGTGCAGAAGAATTCAGAATAATTATGTAGCTGCAAGGAGGAGCCTAATGCTTCCCTACTCCTTCTGTGTGGGCTGCATATGGTGACGTCGTTCCAAAAATATAGTATGAAGAAAGAGAAAAAAGGAACTCCACAGTGGAAAAGCCGGACAAACACGGTCTCAGCTGGACCCACTGATTAAGGCTCACCTTGGTAAGTGACACCCTGCAGGTGCTCTGTATTCTACTCATGGAAATGGAACTTCACTCCTGTGAACTTCTTCACAAAAACCTGTAACCCCCATCTAATCATAAGAAAAATACCAGACAAAACCCAATTGAGGGACATACCCTCAATACCTGTACTCCTCAGGTATAAAATACCTGACTTGTACTCCTCAAGACTGTCAAGGTCATGAAAAACAAGGAATGTCTGAGAAACAGTCACAGCCTAGGGGGTCTAGATAGGATGGGATCCTGGAAGAGCAAATGTGAATAGAATATAACTTGTGATAATTATATCAATACTGGACCATTAATTATGAAGATACATACTAATTAATGCAAGATGTTAACAGAACTCTATGTACTACCTGGGCAACTTTTCTATAAGTCCACATCTATTCTAAAACTAAATGCTTTTTTTAAAAAATTATCTTTGGCTCCTCCATCTCCCTTACCCCATGCCCAGGCTATAGTAGATTTTATGCCCCAAATGTCCATCTCTTCTCTTCCTTCTCTGCACCACTCTAGTCTCTGTGTTCTCCAATTCTCCCTCCACACAGATGCCAGGGCTGTGTGGAGCAAGCATTCCAATACACAGATCAGAGGATAACACCTCCCTCATCCAAATTCTTCAATGACGTCCCACCAGGGATCGGGGGTGGCAAACTTTTTGTGTAAAGCCCAGAGAGCAAATATTTTAAGTTCTGCAGGCTACTCTACTCTGCCATCACAGCTCTAGAACAGCCGTGTGCAAGATGCAAGTCGACATGGCTGTTCCAGTAACACTTCACAAAAACAGGCAGAGGGCTGGACACGGCCCATAGATCACCAATCCCTGGCCTACAGTGTCAAGTCCAAACTCAGACTGACGTTGAAGGCATGATCCACATTATCCCCCAATCATTTAGTTGTGTATGTTTATCTCAGTTTTGTTCTTCCCAATCAATTCGAAGTATGTTTATGACACTTAGTAACACAAGGCCAGTTAAAACACTTTCCACACCTTCAAAAGACTAACAGGTATCAATGAATTCAACTAGTACTTCCTAAAGCATGAGATATAAATAGACGTAACATTTAAAGAGAAGTGTTTTATAATCAACTAAGTCTGAGGAGTCCTGGGTTTGACAAGGTTAAACAGCTTTCTTTGCCACAGGAATTCTCAAAGCCTTCACTGTGCCTATGATTTGCCTTGAAGATGGATATATGGCTCGGCGCCTATGGCTCAAGTGGCTAAGGCGCCAGCCAGCCACATACACCTGAGGTGGCGGGTTCGAACCCAGCCTGGACCTGCCAAAAACAACGACGGCTGCAACCAAAAAATAGCCAGGCACTGTGGTGGGAGCCTGTGGTCCCAGCTACTTGGGAGGCTGAGGCAGGAGACTCGTTTGAACCCAGGAGTTGGAGGTTGCTGTGAGCTGTGATGCCACAGCACTATACCCAGGGGGACAGCTTGAGGCTCTGTCTCAAAAAAAAAGACGGATATATTACACAACACTCCAATCAGCTGTACCACAGAATTTGTTCACGTTTTTAACATCTGTGTATTGCAAAACAGAGAACTGTGGAAATGAAGCATGCTCCCAACAAGACAGGTTGGAAGTTCTGTTTGCCACTATAAGATGAATAATGTCTCCCGGGAAGATACTCACATTCTAATCCCTGGATTCTGTGAATACGACCTTATAGGGCAAAAAAATGATGTGACGGATGTGATTAGGGTAAAGCTCTTGGCATGGGGAGATTATCCTGGTGGGTCCTAAATCCAATCAAGGTATCCTTTGTAAGAGGGAGGCAGAGAATGACCTAACATCAGGAGAGGAGAAGGCAGAAACAGAGACTAACTGAGACAGCCACCTAGCCTGGCAGGGGCAAGGAACAGATTCCCCTAGAACCTGCCGAGGGGGCAGAGCCCTGCCAATGCTTGATTTCAGAGCAGTAAAATCTTGGATTTCTGGCCTCTGGAACTGTCAGAAAATAAGTCTATGTTGTTTAAATCACTAAGTTTGTGGGAATCTGTACAGGAGCCATAGGAAATGAGCATAGCCATGGTGCTATAATCCAGGCCACCCTTAAATATTCTTACACAAAGATCAGATTAGCCTTATCCAGTTAGCCTCGGTCAGCAAGGTTTCATCATCCACTTAAGGGAAAGAGGATACTCACGAGGTTAACATTCTGCACCTAGCTTGAAATACCTGGGTCCAAATCCCAGCTTTAATGTTTACTACTTAAATAAATAGCATTGGTCATGGTACTTATTCTCTTTTTACCCAGTTACCTCATCTGTAAAATGGGATGATATTTATGGACTTGTTTGGGAGATTAGATGAGATCATACATAAAAGCACTTAGTACAGTTCCTGACTGTACAATAAACAAATGAAAACTTAATTTAAAAAACTATTATTGTAAGACTACTGCTACTATTTAGGCAAGAAAAAAAAAATCTACTCTCTCCCCAAGCTAAATTTCTTGAGATTCTTTCATTTTCCATTTGACAAACAGCCAATCTTGACTCAGTTTCTGTCTTAGGGCATTTAAAATAACCTCAGCAAGGTAAGGCAGGTGGGAGAGTTCATGCCTGCCTCTCTGAACCACTCCTCTTGGGTATCTGACCTGATAACTTCTGACAAATAATAGAGAGCTCCAAGACATGTGTTCAGTGTGATGTGTTAAAGTCACATCACTCATTAAAAAGCCTGAAGGTATCCTTCTTCCATGGGCCATCGACATTAGTTACATCAAAGGGCCAACAAAGTCCTATTCTAAGGTATAGGCTGCTGACGCTCCACCTGACTATCTTTATCCCAATGCTGAGTTATGCTCTGAGCAACAGATGGAATTATTTTGATAAGTCCCAATAACAGGATAGTACACAAGGCATCTGAAACAGAAGGGGAGATAAAGGGTATTGCTGTGATGTAAAGGTCTTCACAGCCCATTCTCACCACACCTACCAGTCTCCATCACCACCTGGCACCACCTGCCATGCCCTGCAGGGTCTCCAGCCTACCCAGGAGCCACCATGCAACATCCTAACCAAAACACTGGGCCACGATTGGTCAAGAGGGGCTTGAGACTTAGAAGCTTTAATCCCTAAAGCTTTTTAAGCGCCTTCTATTAAAATAGAAGTATCCCTAGGAAAGTCGGTGCTTTATTTATTACCTAGGTACTTCACTCATTAGTGTAAAGGAACCCAAGGTAGGGCTGATATAAAAAGGTAGAAAGATTCTAAAAAAAGATTTGGGGGTGGGTGGAAGATCATACCATCATCACTATTCTTTTGAACATCAGAATTTCCTTAAGAAAATTATAGGAAACTCCCCTCATGGCTCAAATGACCTGATCTACATATTCTCTTTAGAATCCTGGTGAAGCAGGATGGGCTGAAGACTCGCATGTGCATGAGATGACGAGATACACAAGAAACGTGATCAAGTCCTACTTAGGACTGTCGCCATTTTCCATTTTTGGTGGCAGCCCATCTGCTTGCAGATGCTCTTAATAAATCTCTGCTACTAACTCAAAAAAAAGAGACCTACTTAGGACACTGGAACTAAGAACCAAAGGTAAACAAAGGGGCCGTCCAGGGTAGATGGGTACTCACCAACAGCGCACAAGAGACAGATCATGGACAGACACATGTCCTTCACTTCAGCGGGAGTTCCCAAGTCACAAAAGATGAAGAAAGAGTGACATCATACAACCAACAAATTTCCCACCCCCTCTCATCCCCGAATGCCGAAGTTAGTCCGTACTTCCTAACACAAAGAAATGACAAATGCCTGAGGGGATGGATACCCCAATTAGCTAGATTTGATTCATGTACATTGTATGCCTATAACTCAACGTCACATGTACCCTATAAGATATACAACTATTAGGTACTCATACTAAGCAAAAATGTTTAAAAGTCTGTACTATCAGGAGCAGCAAAGAAGCAATAGCTAAGGCCAGGAGGGTCCAGGCAAAGCTCAACTCCAGGATTGAAAGAACTCTGAATAGTCTTGAGTCATCCGTGGAGGCTGCAGAGAAAAAACTTTGCCAGAAGCACAGAGTAAAGGTCTCCGGTGGCAGCCAGTAGGAGTAGAGATTGTCTACACTGATCGCTACACTCTGGCGGGTCCTCGGGCAATGGGAAGCTTGAGACACAAGTCACGCTAAGAAGTTACAGCAAAAACAAGTCCAGTTAAGGGACTGGGAAAAAAACAAAAATAATTCACACCACTGGCCACACAGAAAAAAGATGAGGAATCTCACAGCACACGTCCATGTGAGTACGCACAGTAATATAACACCTGCTGCCCTGGTCTGCCAGGGAGAGTCTGCCCTGGGACACACCAAAACCTCATTAAGGCCTACTAATTTAAGCAAGCCTAAACTAATGGAAACTTTAAACATCAGTGATTTGTAAGAAGCACCTCCATTATTTTTTCATTTGCAAATAGAGGTTGTAAATCCGAAAGCCAATGGAGGGCAAATGGTTACGGGGTGGGTCTAAAAAGCCAGAAGGCACCCAGCCAATCCCAGAGCACAGCCAACCTCTCCGCTGAGGCCAGCTGCTGCCACAGAGGACGTGGGGTCTGCGGCAGAAGGTTCAGCGTCTGTCCCCAGCACTGCACATTTAGAGGATCCCGGACACAATGACTTCCTGGTTGCTTTTCTTTTAAAATTCTGAGAGACATATGAGTGAATAAAACCTAGTTCCAAAGGATGCAAATCAAGAAGTAAAAGCCATTTCCTTCTACTCCCAACTGCTAACAGATTAGATCACTATGTTTTCCTTTTCTAGACACACAGAATGTTCTATAAGTTGCTTTTCTCACTCGACATGTCACAGACATCCTTCCACATCAGTACATGATTCAGATCCACCGCATTCTCTTTACTAACTGCAGTTAGGACAGAATTTCAACGCCAGGAGATGACCAACAGCCTCTAGGCCAACACCTTCCACTTAACAGATGGGGTCCCCAGAGGTCCTGGGCACCTCCAACTACACGGGAAAGAAGCCAGAGCCTCCCGACGTGGAGCCACACCGGCAGGTGTCACCAGCATCATGCCATCATCTCCTCCCTCCAAGGGAGCCTGAGCCTCAGGAAGAAAGGAGACAAAGGCGTCCCATGTGGCAGGTGATGAGGGAGATAAAATTATGCAAGAGCAAAGGAATGAACTGTAATCAGCGATGAACCTCACATACCTCAAATTTAAGGGGTTTTAATTAACAAATATCTAAAATCATTCTAAATTCATCTGAGTGACATTAGGATTCACGTACCAGTCATTCTACCTACTTCCAAAACATGTCTGCATGTTCAGTGAACAGCAGTTCACTCAGGATTTCATGAAGTTCACCATCTTCCCGCTTTGAGGTCTTAAAGAAACAGGGTAGGACCCGGATCACAAATAAGCCGCTTATCGGAGCCAGCCAGAAGATGCAATTACTGGGCCTCACCAGTAAATCCAGGGCGGCCGCGGCGGAATAAAGGATGCAGCTGAGGCCTCTGCTTCAAAGACCATCCTTATACAAGAAAGCATTAAAAGAGAGAACTGTAAACTTCAACCTTAAAATATTAATTCTGTTAGTAACTCAAGATACTGAGAAGCTAATTAAGTATTCAGACCTTCAGAAACTCTAGTTTAGTTCCCAGATATAGGAAAATCTCTCTATCTAAAGATACAAACTCCCTGGAGGCCAAAGCCTTCCTGCATGGCTAGCTTTTAAAACATTTTAAGTAACCTGACCTCAAACTAAAATCAGCATTTCAGTGAGGTTACGTAGAGCCTTTGAGAAACTATTTCTCAGATTAACAGGACTTTCAGAAATAAATTGTTCTTTTGTTGTAGTAACATACAAGTCGCTATTAAAAAAAAAAAAAAGCTTATCCTTTTTCCAGGATTCTTTATCTTTTCTTATTTTGTTTTGTTTTTAAGACAGAGTCTCACTTTTTTGCCCTAGCTCACAGCAACCTCAAACCCTTGGACTCAAGAGATCCTCTTACCTCAGCCTTCCACGTAGCTAGGACTATAGGCCCCCATCACAACACCTAGCTATTCTTCAGAGACGGGGTCTTGTTCTTGCTCAGACTAGTCTCAAACTCCTTGGGCTCAAGAGATCTAACTGCCTTGGCCTGAGGATTGTTTATCTTAGCTGAATGGAAAGACCATCTACCTAACTGCTAAGTTAGAAACAGAAAATATTCCAATATTACTCTTCTCCCCTCTCCTCCATTCCCAAATGAGATCCATCACTGCCATGCCTACACACCCTAGCTCTTGACTTGGTCTCTTCTCCAACCCTTTGGTTTTGGAAGTCCCCAGGGCCCGTGGAGATGACCTCCTAATGCATCTCTCAGTCACCAATCTCATCTCTCTCCTATCTGTTCCCACAAAACTGCCAAAGTAACCTCATTGATTCATTCAACAAATACTGGCAGAGAGAGCCTCTACTATGTGACAGGCACCGTAGCAGGCACTGAAGACGCCACACTGTTCCCGCCAATTAACTTAGGCTTATTTATGTAATCCTCACAACCACCCTAAAAAGAAGGTACTACTATTGCCTACTTTCATCTTAAAAATGAAGAAACTGAGTCACAGACAAGTGAAGCTCCTTGTCACATAGCAACCATGCGGTGAAGCCAGAGGCAAACCCAGATCCTAAGATTTTCTGCCTCTGTGCTTCTTCAACTGGACCCTAGGATTTCAAAGTATGAACGGCAATTACCTGTAAATGGTTTGATGAACTCTCACTAACCTGATTATTATTATCATCATCATCACCATGTATGGTCAGATTTTTTAACTAGAAGGATATTTCACTTAAGGGCACTACATAAGCTTTCACTCTGATACCTCAGTCTAATTCCCAGACTGGAAGCTTCCCCATCTCTGCCCGAGAAGGCAAACAAGTTACCCCTGGCTGCTTAAATTTCGTGCCTGAAATATCCAAGATAAGCAACTTGGAATGAGCTAAACAGTGTGATATAAGGCATCCGGAGAGCGGCGTGACAGCAGTGAGGACCAGCACGCCCTCGCTCCTTCCCCTTTCTCAACGCCATCGTCCTGGTAGCAGCCGCAGGGCCTGCGGGCCAGTCACCAACAAGCAGCTCTTCATCTGCGCCCAGGAGCTACACCCTCGAGTCACCAGCCAGGAGACGGTCACCCAGATAAAGGGTTAGGGTTAGCTGGAGGGCATTGCCTCAGATGATCAAGTCGTGCTCCTGGCAGGCACAACGCTAAAAGATGAGGCTATCCTGGGCCAGTGTGGGGTAGAGGCCTTGACAACTCTGGAAGTAGCCGGCTGCATGAGTGGAGGTATTAGTCCATGGTTCCCTGGCCCGTGCATGGAAAGTGAGAGGTCACAGTCCTAAGGCGGCCAAACAAGAGGAGAAGGAGAAGAAGACAGGCCGGGCCAAGCGGCAGATGCAGTACCATCAGAGCTTTGTCAATGTTGTGCCTACCTTTGGCAAGAAGAAGGGCCCCAATGCCAACTCTTAAGTTCTTTGTAATGCTGGCTTTCTCTAATTAAAAAAAAACCATTTAGCTGAGTCAAAAAATAAATAAATAAACAAAAAATTAAAGGCACCTGGCATCTTTTCAGGATTAACGGGAGAGGTAGATTCTGTCAATGTTCAGCAACATGGTATCTTGAAGCCTTGGGCCTAACATTCACCGCTTTACTCTAAGTTCAACCGACACTTGCACAACCCAGGTTTGATCCGTGGGGTCCACTCACATGCAGATTTGTCTTCCACCTCTGCCGGCAGAGACAATCAGGCCGAGCCCTTCCCCTCCCTCCTCCTCAGCCTGTTCAGTGTGAAGATCCACTACCACTTAGAGAATAATAAAAATAAATAGATTTCCCCTACCTTATGATTTTCTTAATAACATTTTCTTGTCTCTAGCTCACTTTATTATAAGAATACAGTATATAATACATGTAACATAGAAAATATATGTTAATCGACTGTTTATGTTAATTGGTAAGGCTCCCAGTAGGATAGGTAAGGCTTCCAGAAGCTATCAGTAGTTAGGTTTAGGGGGAGTCAAAAGTTTTGACACCCAGATTTTTGACTACATAGGAAGGAGGTGACACCCATCACCCTGTGTTGTTCAGGGTCAACTGCACGTATTAGTCTGAAAGCTGCTGAGGACTGGCCTGCAGCAGCCCATTCAGAAGACACCTGAAAAGAGAATCCTGACCTACAACAGACCTGGATGCTGAGGGGAACTGGCAAACATGCCGCAGGACGCACATCACACATCCAAGGCCTGGTACTGAAACTACAAGGGTTGGGCCAGGACAATCCCCCAAATGATGCTTTACCTGCCACACTCTTAATTCAACTTACTTTTATTTCTCTAAGCAACAACAATATCCAAACGGCCAGCCATGCCGTCACACAGCCCACCCCTCCCAGCTGCTGGGTGTACCCCAAAGTGTCATTCCAAGTCCTTTCTCATCATCCATCTTCTTACATGTTCCCACATCTACAGTCCTGTCCACAGAAGGAGCCACATACAACAGACACCCAGGCTGCTTGGGGACAAAAAGAAAGGATTAAACATGGCTATCTAGGCCAATTCTCTGAACAGGAAGATCTACCAGATACACACTAGAATTAAACCCATTTTATTTATAAGGAAATTGGCCTCTACAGAACTAAGTAACTTATCCAAGGTCACACACAGGTCTGAGTATAAAGTGCTACCCTGTTATTAGGAAGGTTCTAGTAGACTCTCTCAAAAGGCTGACCCTGTCCATGGCACACAGGAGAAAATTTTATCAGCAGGGAGAAATGATGACTCTAACAGCATGAACTCTGTGTAGATACTTACACGCAGGTACAAAAGTGTAGACAGTCTGTGTTCCATCACGTGGAAGTTTTTAATAAGAAAATCATGGCTCGGCGCCTGCGGCTCAATCGGCTAAGGCGCCAGCCACGTACACCTAAGGTGGCGGGTTCGAATCCCTAGCCTGGGCCCGCCAAACAACAATGATGGCTGCAACCAAAAAATGGCCGGGTGTTGTGGCGGGCGCCTGTGGTCCCAGCTACTTGGGAGGCGGAGGCAGGAGACTTGCTTGAGCCCAGGAGTTGGAGGTTGCTATGAGCTGTGATG
>CAUYQV010039327.1:0-11622 GCA_963574575.1 Galagoides demidoff | reverse complement strand
ACACTGTCCTTACCAGGAACTAATGCTGTGACTGAATGCTTTTTTTCTATGGTAAATAAGTATGGACATCAGAAAAATCACAATTAAGTGTTGAGACTTTGAAAGCCATTTTATGTGTGAAATATAATTCAACAAATTCTTATGAAAAGTTTCATGACCTTTTAAACAACAACAGCAATCTGCTAAAAATTTCACTCAAATTAGAAATATGTCAAAGAATAAAATAATACTATATATAATTTTTTAAATGTATTATATTTGTAAATTGTACTTATGTTGAAATTTAAAAAATTACAATACTATTTTTGTTTTCTATGAAAATTTTTGTTGCTCCATATAGACCAAATTTTTAATTAAGAACCCCCCCACCCCCCACTCCCTTCAATGGTGTCCTGCTTTACCAATGTTAAAATCTGGTCACCTTATCCTTACAGGAACTAAACCCTTTTGAATGGGGTAGAAGGTAAAGATGCCTCCTGAAGAACAGGGTCACACCCGTGGTTCCCAAACCCTCCAACCATAAAATCCTCCGGTTCTAGGATCTCTAGTTTCGGTCTTGGTTGGTGCTGTAGGGTTTTCCAACATTGAAGTTCTGGTTGATGCGACTCAGCCACTTCTTCTGGTAAATGTGGTTTTATGTCGCACACAAAGTCAGGAGCTGAGCAGCCACGTGTGTTTCCTGGAGTAGTTACAGGACTTTGCTCTCTCCCTCTGCTATTCTCAGGCTTAATCCTTACCGCTGTGTCCCAGGTGCCCACCCACCTGGAAATCAAAAGATGAGCTCCCCGCTATTCTGGGGCTCTGCCTTGATTGAGGACCTGCAGAAGAGCCGAGGTGTCTGGGGTTTTGGAATAAAATTTCTTCTTCTGCCTACAACAGATCTGTGTCTAATCAAAACCCTTAATTAAAAAAAAAAACCTCAGGTACTTAATTTGATTTGCTTATTTGCATAATATTGGAGGACAAAAGAAATCTGCTCCCAGCCTGAGTTCTGCTGCAGGCCAAGGAAGGGCCCCCCCAGTGTGCCCCATAACAGGCGGCCTGGGGAGGCAGTGCGCCTCATCTCAGCTCAGGTCAGTGCTCTGGGGGGCGGGGTGGGTGACGCTCCAGGTGTGGGAAGACCTGGAAATGCCTCTGTAGGAAAAACCTTTTGTTCCACATGTCAGCTGCAGGGGTAAAGTGCCCAATTCTGTGCAGCAGACTCCTTGGGCCTATTTTGTGCCTGTATTACAGATGGAATTCAATTTCAGATGCTTCAGGGACAAGCCTGATGGGGGAGGCGGCGGCCCTGAGGAGTGGAGAGGAGGTCGCGGAAAGCCCGTGCCTTATGGACTTTTTGGCAGCCTCGGGTGACATTTGCTCCCTGCGTTTAATCCATTTAGCTACCCTCACTGGAGTGTCTTGTGAGCGTCTGATGACAAAAGCTCGCAGCAAATTTGTCCTAAAGACCAGTCACCAAAATCAAAGTCCTGCTGGAGCATTGCTGACGCGAAGCGCCCAAGCTCAGCTGCTGCAGGAGCCTGGCGCGGTGGAGCCGGCGGGTCTGGGTCCGCGGAGGTGGGCAGTGTGCTCGCCGGCCAGCAGGGGGCGGCCCAGAGTCCCCAGAGCCCGGCCTGCCGCTGATGGCAGCCGCGAGCCGAGAAAGGGAGCCCAAGAAAGCTTATGTCCCGAGGAGAATGCAGTTGTGGGACTCTGAAAAGCTACTTACATCGCACATTTGAATGCTATGCAGAAAATGAGGCAAAATCGGACTATGAGAGCTTTGAACAAATGTTTGTGTCCATTTTATTATTGAAAAATTGCACTAGGTATGAGTACTTTTTCCCTCAAATGGCCTAAGTGATAGCTTAGAAGAGCTTCATTTCACGTCTTTTAATTTTGAATTATTCTCTTATCTGTAATAAAGCACCAGTCAAGCACAGAATTAGTATTCTGGAAGAAAGGGCTTAATGAGCTAAAACATTTCTATCTGGGTTAGTGAGAGCATCTTATCTTGCTTAAGTGTTTCAGAAGAAATGTGTAGGGAAAGAAGCGGAGTATTTGGTGCCGCTAAATGGGAAAAAATATGTTAGTCTCTCCTCTCCTGCTCCCCTGTGCATCGTAAGCCAGTTCACATGGCAACACCTAACGGCACTGTCAGTTCAACATGAAGCGCTTGCAGCAGACTGCGGCTCTTCCTCTTAGACACGCCGATGCTTTAATTAATGAGAGTTCAGCGAAAACACAGCCCACTTTCCCGGCTACACTTCTGGCATCAGATGTTCCGTAATATATCATCATCTGCAGCAGGCGACTTTGGAAATGGCTGACTGTTAGCAACTTAATTGCCCTTAAATAGACAAGGCACACTTGTGCGAGTGTGTGTGAAGGGGCCCAACAGACAGCAGCGTCAGAAAAAACGGCCCCTCGGTGCGGACGGCAGTGAAGTTTTAAAGAAGGAATGAAGATGCGGATATAGACGGAAGTTTTAGCAGGAGTTTAATGACTGTCGCTCTATTTTAGACACACTGTAGGATTCCCACGCTGCGTCAAATGCCAGTCCGTAGCCGGTGGGTAAACAGGTTCTGAGTGTCACCCAAGTTTCTGGTAGTTGGCTGACTTTTTGAATTATAGACTTAAGAAAAATGTTTAAGATATATACATTTGACAGTAATGGGTTCATCACAAGGCTTATGTGTGTTTTAAAATCTTTGACAATTATTCCTGGGATTAAATGTCAGTATATACAGCAAGGCCTCAGTTATGGGGCTGTTGGATTTTGAAACCTTCAAGTATCCAGAACAATGCAAGGCAGACATTTTCACAGCCAGATAGGCAAGGTCCCATGGATCGCCCGCAGTTGCTGCAAACTGACATGTTGTCTATGCTGGCAGTGTCTCTGGGGACGAGCAAATGGCATCATTTACATTTGGGCAGACTAGCAAGGGGCAGAGCGGACTTAGAAAGCTGATGGGTATGTAGACTTTTATATATGACATTACAAAGGTTAATGAGGTAAAATAGGATCGTTGTGGATGCTAACAGGGGAGAATATTTTGAATTCTGATAAGTATCAAAGGGCTCACAAGAAGATAGGGAAAGGGAGGAGCTTGTTGAGCAAGTAGTTAGTTAGAGGTGGTTCCAAGAGTCGAGCCATGCATTTTGTAGGAAGAAGTCCTTGTTACACTCATTTAAAATTATTTTTCAAATTAACATACAGCAAAATTGTGTGTGTATAGTTCTATGATTTTTAGCTTCTGTATCAGGTTTTGGAATAACCTCTTTACCCCAGAAAGCTGCCTCCTGTCACCTGCTGTTCCTCCGCAGTCATCCCCTCATCCCCTCTTAACCCCTGGTGTTCTCTGTCCTTACAGTTTTGCCTCTTGGAGAATGACAAATAAATGAAATCAAGAGTCCAGAACACAACTTTTTGTGGCTTGGCTTCTTCGGTTAATACAGTGCCTTGGGAGTAAACCTGGATGCGTGTCCACCATTAATTTGTTCTGTTTTATTTGTGGTTAGTCATCCACAGTGAAGGGACAGAGTTTGTTAAGAACTTTGGGTTGTTTCAAGTTCATGGTGGTCATGCTGCTGTAAATGTGCGTGTACAGATGCTTGTGTGAGTGTGCATTTTCATTTCTAGGAGTGGATCCTATGTGTTTCATAGGTGTGTGAGTTCGTAAGAAGCTTCCAGACTGTTTTCTGGTGTAGCTGTAGAATTTTGCATTCCCCACAGCAACGTATGAGGGTTCCAGGTGCTCCTTACCATCGTCAGCACTTGGTATCAGCAGCAGCTTTTTATTTATGCCACTTTAATGGTGTGTAGTGCATCTCATTGCATTTTAATTTGCTTTTCCCTAATGGCTAATGGTGTTGAACGGCTTACCCTGTGCTTGTTGGATCCACATATGCTCTTTTGTAAAGTTTGCCCATCTTTGATCAAGTTGTGTGTTTCTTATTCAAGTCCTTGCTGGATATATGATTTGTAAATGTTCTTCTCAGTCTGTGAGTTGTGTTCTCATGTCTCCTAAAAGTGTCTTTCACTTATCAAAAGTCTTTAATTTTGATGAACAGCTTATCAATTTTTTAAAAATTTACAGGCCGAGCTGTTGGTATTCTTTCTAGGAACCTTTGCCCAACTCCAGGTTGTCAAGATTTTCTTTTATGTCATATTATAAAGGTCTTATAGTTTTATGTTTTATGTTTAGGTACATATTCTATTTGAGTTGCTCGTATAAAATATAAAGCTTCAGAAAATGTTCATTTCTTATTTTTGGCCTAACATTGTCTAATGTTCCAACACCACTTGTTGAAAAACCTGTTCTTCCTTCATTGAATTATCTTTGCATCTTCGCCAAAAATCAGTTGCCATATTCACTGGCTTGATACCATCCCACTGATCTATTTGTCTATCTCTTTCACAAGACCAGACTATCTTGTTACTATTGTTTTATAGTAAATCTTAAAATTCAGTCGTGTTTCCTTTGATTTTATTCTTCTTTTTCAACATTGTTTTCCAGCTTTAATTTCTTTGCCTTTCCACAGACATTCAGAATTAATTGGTCTACATCTACAATATTGATTAAAATTGTATTAAATTTAATGATCTTCTTGGTGAGAATCTTTACTGTGTTCAGTCATCCAATTCATGAACATTATAGCTATCCATTTATTTAGGTCTTTGATTTATCCCATGAGCATTTTATCTTTCAGATTCTGTAAAGATTCTATACATTTTTAAAAAATATATATACCTAAGGATTTCATTGTAGGGTGGAGGAATTTTAAATGTTTACTTTTAAATTTTAATTTTAAATTGCACATTGCTACTACAGAGAAAGACAATCGATGTGTGTGTGTGTTGACCTTATATAATGAGACCTTGCTGAATTTACCTATTAGTTTTATAAATAGGAGTTCTGAGATGTGTGTGTACATGTAATCCTTGGCATATACTATGCAGACAATCATGTTATCATATTGCCTGTGGATGGGTATATTTTTATTTCTTCCATTTCAATCTGTACACTTGTGTTAGTCTTCTTGGATGGCTTAAACCACAGAAATTGACTTCCTCAAAATTCTACATGTTGAAAAATTCAACACCAAGATGCCAGCAAGGTTGGTGTCTGGTGAGGCCTCTGTCCTTGGATTATAGATGATCTGGTGTCCCTTATGAGGATGTTAAGCCTGTTGAATCAGGGCCCCAACCGTATGACCTCATATAACTTTAATTACTACCTTAGAGGCCCCCTCTCCAAATATAGGCACATTGTGGGTTAAGGCTTCAACCTATGACTTTTGGGGAAACACAAACATTTAGTCCATAATATTTTAATTTCATTTTCTTGACCCATTGCAGTGGCCAGCATTTCTAGTGCAGTGTTGAAGAGGAGTGATGAGAGAGGACAATTTTGCCTTGTTCATGGGGCAATATTCTTAAGGGGAATATTCAGTATTTCACCATTGATATTTTATGGAGATATTTTTGTAGTTGCTAAAGAAGTTAGTTACTTCTACTTCTAGTCCCCTGGAAGGTTTTTTTTTTTTTTTAATCATGAATGGATGTAGAGTTTTGTCAAATGCTTTTTGTAAATCAAGTCATATGATCATGTGACTTTCCTTCTTTATACTTTTAGTAGAGGGGATTATACCGATTGGCTTTATAATACTGGACCAGTCTTGTATTGTCACCATAAACTATACTTAGCTAGAGTCAGTGGTATAATTTATTTTACAATTGCTGGATTTCATTTGATAATATTTTGTGGAGTATTTTTACATTGATGTTCATCTGTGTGCTGTCTGGTTTAGTCATCAGGACAATAATGGTCTTACAAAAATTGCATTGAGAGGTGTTCCCTTTCCTTCTGTTTTCTAGAAAAGAGTATGTAGAATTGGTGTTATTTCTTTTTTAAATGTTGATAGAGAAGTGCTGAGAGTCATTAGTGAATCTTTCTGGGCCTATAGATCTTTTTATTGAACATTTTAAATTGTAAATTTAAAATTTATTTAAATTACTCAGGTTACTTGATGTGATAGGACTATTTGGGCTTTCTATTTCATTTTGGTTGAGTTTTGGCAGTTGGTTTTTAAGAATTGGTTTGTTTTTTCTAAGTTGTTGAATTTATGGGAGTACAGCTATTCTTAGTATTCCTTTATTGTCTTTTTAATTCCTGCCAGAGCTTCCAGTAGAGATAGCCTTTCTTTTATTTCTGGTATTAGTCATTAGAGCTGTTGCTTTCATTGTCTGAATTTTGGGGGCCTCCTTGGGTAGTGCCTTCTCTTGGGCATAGTGCAGATTCTTGTGAATCTGGTATTTCAGGATTTACCTTTCAGATTCTGTAAAGATTCTGTACATCTTTTGTTAGGTATATTTGAATTTATTTGATATATATTCAAATATGTCTATATAGATATAAATATACCTATATTGACTATATTCAAATTCATTCGTTCCCTGGAGATTTGCCCATGCCTCTTCTCCTTTGGCTAATTTTTTTTTGGATGAATGGATGTTTTGTTTAATTACCTTTATTATTATTTTTTATTTGAAATTAATATGGTACAAATGTTTAGGTTACATTGTTTTCAATTCTAAGGTAAAGTTCAAGTTGTAGTAGAGCTCTTCACCCCAGGGGCATGCTGCACACCCTCACATTGTGCACAGTAGGTGAGGTCCTGCCAAGGGCCCTCCCTCCTCCTGGATGAATATTTTTTATTGTGGTAAAATATACGTAACATAAAAGTTATATATTTATGTATATTTAAGTATACAGTTTAGGGCATTAAGTACATTTCACACTGTTGTGTATCTATCACCATTTTTATCTGTAGAACTTTTAAAATATCCAGAATTTGCTTTTCTTTTTTCATAAATAGACCTCTTTATTTGTCATTATTAAAAGTCTGAATTTTAAACAGGTTCTTGGATGGGTGGTTCATATCCATCAGTTTGCTCACCTTTAACACCTGTCTCGCCCTCGGTAACTACCTTCACCATGAAGTCCAATGAGTTTTCCCAGTTCAAACTTGGGCTCCGGAGTGTTTTTCCATTAAACACTAATTACCCATTTACCCCTCCTCCGGCCCCTGGAAACCAATATTCTCCTCTCTGTGTCTATGAATCTGAATATTCCAAGTACCTCTTAAAATACAAAGTACCTCTTAAAATTACAGAATCATGTAATATTTATCCTTTTGTGCTAGCTTATTTCACTTAGCATGATGTTTTCAAGGTTTATCCGTGGTGTATCACGTGTCATAACTTCCTTTTTGGGACTGAAGAGTATTCCATCACATGTATATACCGTGTTTTGTTTCTACACCTCCACTGATGGACATTTGGGCTGTTTCTCTTCTAGATCATTTGGCAACAAAACATTCTGAGTGTCCTTTCGGGTTATAGACTGCTACAGCATATAGGTGCTTCTGCAGCCTTTAAGCTATTAGATTCTAATAGCTTAAAATTAATAATCTTCTGGTTGGCACCTGCGGCTCAAAGAGTAGGGTGCTGGCCCCATATACCTGTGATGGGTTCAAACACGGCCCCGGCCAAAAACTGCCAAAAAAAAAAAAATCTTCTAATAAGATAAAATAGTAATCTATTCTAATAATCTAATAATATCTAATTCTAATAATCTTCTCTAACCTTCTAATAATTTAGAAGATCTTGGACCTGCGCTATGGGAGCATTGACCACACTTCACACATTCACACCTCACTTTATCTATGGCACAGAATCATAATTCTTCACAGGGAGCGGCAAGGGCCATACAGCAACCTCCTGGAAGTTCTCTCCAAGTTGCTTCCCTATTGGGAGTTGGCCATGAGGCTGACTGGTGTTGGGTGAGATTTCTTTGAGGGCAACCACTGTGTACTGAGAGTCATTTCTGCAACTGGTTTCTTTTACTGACACTTGGACTCAGGATAGAAGAGCATTTGTCTTGGCTGGAAACACCCCAGTCGTGTCCATTCTTCACTCTCCGAGGCTCATTAGTCCGTGCAATACCATGTCTTTAGTGCACTCTACACACTTTTCTTCATGTGGTTCTCTTTGTCTTTACCTGTTTCTTCAGAGTAGAAGTTGTGTCGAGTTATTCTGAGTCATTATTCTGATTATTATTCTAATCAGGTTAGAAATAACCTGATTGCAAGAGGTGGGAAAAACAGGAAGATTTTTTTCAGCGATAGGTGAGGGTGTCAGGCATTTCAGTTTGAGGGACACAATTAGTAAATGTGTCGGGGTTTGGAGGTGTAAGACTATTGGGGTTGCCAGAAAGAGGATAAGGTAGAGGAGGAAAGAAAAGATAGTCTACCCTTTAGGATTTCTTTTTTATTTTTCTAGTTTGAATGCCTACTCTCATCAACCTAAACTCACCTGTAAAGCAAAATCCTCCCCAGCTGCCCCAGGAGAAACTTATCCACCACTTTGTCAGACCTCCGGGATATCCCAAGCAACATTATATGGGCTTTAACCTTTCCCCCTCTTTCTTTTGAGCCAAGATAGGGTCTTCCCACCTTTCCTAAAAAGTCTGTGAGGACTCACGTATTTTCTTCTTGGTTTCTTTATACTCTAATGAAGCTTCTAGCTCCATAATAGCTTGAAAAGAAATAATTCTTAATTGACAGATGAATGAAAATGCCGGAAGATAATTTGGGACATTAAGTCGTTGAAGATGTTCTTATAGACAAATATTGAATGAGATAAATAGTACTTCATAGAAAAATAGGCTCTGTAATCTGATGCAAAATATTTAAATTTTGAAATCACCCATTTACCTGCTATGTTTATGTGCAAAAAATGGTGAAAATAGTCTTTACGAAAACATTAATAGTTGTAATTCCTGAGGAAAGGTCTGGATGATTTAAAAAAATTTTTTGAATGTTTTTGTTTTTATGCAACTTTAATAGGCCTTGTTACATAAGACAGGCCCTTGGTCTTTTTAATGTCTGGCTTATAACAGAAACCTGTCTCTCAGTTTGTGCTTGTTGAATGAATAAGTGACTGATTAATATATTAATAGTAGTGGTAAAAAATGACTAGGGTTTAAAAATCTATAATAGGGTTTATAATTCATAATATAACATGAAAAGTCTTTACAGATTGTAATATGAACACAAAAGCAAACCTGTCCTTCTTACTACAGTTGTGGGAAGGCTGTGGGCCCCTGCGGTCCTTGGGGAACTAGGTTGGCTGGCTAAATGAGTCCCTTTCAAATGTTCCCTTGTAACCATCCTTTCTGGAAGGGTGAGGCAGGTAACTTGAGCTCATGTTTAATTCAGATTTATTTTACTTTAAGCTGTCCCTTTTTAGAACTAATTTAGCAACACACATGCCCTTTCTCAAGATTTTTATCAGGTGGTGGTGAACTCTTAACGAATATAATACAAAACATTTCCCTACCCTGGAACACTGAGGGGATTTGAAATGCAGTTTGACCTCATCACCCTCTTTCTTCTGGCCCCTGTAATCAGTTTTATGAAAAGCATATGGCCGCCCTGCTATATCTTGATAAAGAACAGTGTTTGTGTCCCATTAAAAAATCACTGGAGAGTTGCCTTCAATCCTGGGAAATGATGAGGTGCAGTGGAGGGTGGTGGGGGACCCCTCTACTACACACACCCTGTCCAGAGGCAGTGAGCTAGACACGACCTCTCAGGTCCACCCCCGCATCACGACATGGGGAGCTGTCGGGGTGGTCTCTGGTTCATCCCCACGAGGGCTATATGAGGGACCAAACCTCAGGCCCGGGGGGTCAGGGGGTAGGAATGAGGCCCCAGCAGCACCTCTGATGGAGCTGGAGGGCAGACATTTGTTCTTATCCGTGTCTGCTAAGAAGAGAAGACAACTGGTCCTGAAGATGTTTTCAGAGAGTGTTTCCAAACAGGGAAAGCCCTGGGTAACCAGCCATCTTCCCAGGTGGCTCCTAGGAAGTTCTGGGTAATGGGCTGTCTTCCCAGCCAGCTCCTAAGAGTCCTGACTGTTTTCTTCAGTCCTATCATAGCTATTTTTTCAACAAATATTTATTGTGTATCCACTAAGTACCACCTTGTCCTAAGTGCTTAGAACATACCAGTGAACAAAATGGAAAAGAACTTTCCCGTGGGTAGCTTGCTCTGTCCTTAGAGGACAAACTAGGACCACAACCCGTGATTCTGCAGGTGAGTTGTGGGGAAGAGAGCTGAGCAGGGTCCCGGATGCCAGGGATGCAGGTGCCGCAGGAAGCACGGTTAGGACAGCTGGGATAAGTCCAATAGAAAAGGTGAGATTTAAGCAAGAACCTCCCTCCTGGGAACAAATAAGAAACCCCCCTCACGTGACAGGCAAAGTACTTAGATGTGTGCGGTCCTTCTGCATCTGAGCATTACAAGGGAGCTGCAGTTGGCAGTTACAGCAGACGCCTCTGTTCCTGGGGGACGGTCAGTCCCAGCACTGGCCCTTCCCTCCCACCCCCACTCTATTTTCCTGAACACTCGCTCCCTCCTCCATCTTGCTTCTGGAATGCCAACCTCTTGCTCTTTCCCCCTCATAGACCAGCTCCTCTTATACCTTGCATGGGTTTGTTCTCTCACTGGATTCTTTGAATGTGGGCATTCTCCAAGGTCCTGTCCACTCTGCCCGTCTCATGCTCTGGATAATCCATTTCCCTCATCATGGCTTTAGCAGCTGCTGGTCAGGGAGCAACTCCAGACGGTCTCTGAGCTATGTGTCCACCCTCAGCTCCATTTTGTCCCCCTACAAGCTTCAGCAGGTCTAAAGCTGAACTCCTCAAACCTGTTTTCCCTGCAGGATGTTGCATCTTTGGTAAACATCTCTACTCTCCAGCTAATGATAACCTCAAAAACCTGGGAGTCATCCCAGCTGTTCTTTTCCTTTACCAACAACAATCAGTGGGGAAGGGGTGGGGTGTAAGCTGACCCAGAACAGCAGACTTGTGGCGCACTTACCACCAGGTGCCGAGCACCACTCTTAGAGCTATGAGCGAGGCAGATGGGAGAAACCAAGGCACAGAGAAGTCCAGCGAGCAGCAAAACAGAACTTGAACCCAGGCTGCGAGACTCTGGGGTGGGCACTGTTAACCACCACCCTGAGCTAAGGCTGTGGAGATGTCCTGGGGTTAGATCCTGGAGGATTTTTCAGGCCATAATAAAGATTTTGCACTTTATTCCTTAGCCAAGGGAGACCATGCAAGAGTCTTAAGTAAGGTAAGAAAGAGGAGAGAAGGCCCACGTGGTTCTTTCATAAGAAGGGCCTCTTTGGCTGCAGGGAGGGGGAGGAATCGGAAGAGAAGGGGGCCAGACTAGCGGGAGGGTGGTGATAAAATGTTCTAATAGCACTGGTGTGGGCACGGAGCGGAGCAGAGTTGTGAGGCTGGAGGGGGAGGGACAGAGTCGGGAGATGTTCTGGGGGTGCAGCACAGGGAGGTAGATGCAAGGTGCAAAGAGTGAGCCTCGTGTTGGCTGTGTGCCAGCTCCTCTGGACTCCTTGCTACACATTTGTAGAATTATATAATGTAGAAAAGAAATAAGAAAAAACATATCTACTTCTACTATTCGCTGATAATCACTATTAATGTTTTGATATACACATGTACAATAATATTATTAAAATTCAGTCATGCCTCACTTAACAATGGGGTT
>CAUYQV010039325.1:0-15647 GCA_963574575.1 Galagoides demidoff | reverse complement strand
CTTTATTGTTTTAATTAAAAAGTTAGTTTCAGACTCTGCATTCTTAAGTATCTGTAGGCTCTCAGATATTCAGAGGGTAATTTGTTATATATTTTTCTCTTCGTAAAGCAATCAAATGATACATGTATGTGGGTCATTATGAAAGTTTTGAGACATGCAAAAAAATCAAGAAATGTAAAATCTGCATGGAAGGGATTTTTTTTTTTTTTGCAGTTTTTTTGGCCAGGACTGGGTTTGAACCCCCCACCTCCAGTATATGGGGCTGGTGCCCTACTCCTCTGAGCCACAGGTGCCTCCCTGCATGGAGGGGATTTTGTAGGATATTCCCTAAAGGGAAGAAGAGGCAAAGCCAATCAATTAGGACACCGATAAGCTCCAAAGGAAGCCGCCACTCACCAATGTGAAACTTCTGGACCTAGACCCGCTGCTCCGACTCTCCAAACTCCCACCTCTGCTCAGGTCCCTGAGCCCGCAGTGGGGGGACGTGTTGGAGTCCATCTCCGAGGAGTCTGACTTCTGGTGGGTCACAGGCATCCCCACGGAAACCCGTTACCGGCGTGACCACAGGAAGTGCGGAAGGGGTCAGTGTCCCATTCTGAGGGAGCGGATCACTTCTGTAGAAATCAAACAGAGACACTGGTTGGTGGGCCTCACGGTGAAATGCTCAATCTTTTAGAAATGAAAGGTTCTGCACAAGTTAAATTTGTCTCAGTTCAGAGGCTTGACCCTGTAAATGCATTCAGTAGGCCTAGTCTGAGTCCCAAGGAGTTTCTGATACGTTGCCTGGTTTAAGAATCAGTGCGCAGAATGGAGTTTCTCTCTGGAAGGGGTGACGTACGCATCCGTCTTTTTCTAGTACCTAGATCAGTGGTTCTCAACCTTCCTAATGCCACGGCCCTTTAATACAGTTCCTGTGGGTTGCGACCCACAGGTTGAGAACCCCTGACCTAGGGCTTGCTCAATGTGCACTAGGAAAACACCATTGAAGGATGTTCTCAGGCTGGACAGCAGGTTCGGGTTGGTTGAAGCAGGTGTTGACTGACAGGATGAACCTCGAGTCTAAAGCCTGCTGGAGGCAGGTTCAAGTACACTGAGCGTGATCCCAGCACTCTGGGACACCAAGGTGGACGCTCGCTTGGTGCAGGAGTTCGAGACCAGCCTTGGCAACATAGCAAAAGCCCTCGACAAAGAATACAAAAAATTAGCTGGGTATGATAGTGTGTGCCTATCTGTAGTCTCAGCTACTCGGGAGGCTGAGGCAGGAGGATCGCTTGAGCCCAGGAGTCTGAGGTTGTAGCGAGCTAGGATGACCCCACGGTACTCTAGGCAAGGCAGCAGCATAAGACTCTGCTTCCAAAAAAGGAACAAAGTGTTGATTGCTTTTAGGAGAGTGGTGACACGCAAGTGGTGTTTCAAGATTAATCCAGCAGGAGAGTCGGGCAGGAGCACAGAGAGTGAGAGAGGAAGGGGGCAGCAGGTGGCAGCTGCGGGGGAGGTTTGCTCCCAAAGTTCACACGTTGGAAACTTAATCCCCAGGGCAGCAGTATCGAGAGGTGATTAGGTCACGAGGCTCGGCCCTCAACAGGGGATTAGTGTTGTTATCCTGAGAGTGGGTTCCTTCTAAAAGTGAGGTCACTGCTCTCTTCCTCTCTCTGCCATGTGCTGCCCTCGTCCCTGCCACGGTGCTCAGGAAGGCTCTCTCCAGATGCAGCCCCTCACTCGTGGACTTTCCAGCCTCTGCAATCACGAGCCAAATAGGGTTCTGTTCATCATACATCACCCTGTCTCAGGCACTCTGTTACACTAGCATAAAACAGAAGGTGACAGTGGCCACAGCAGTGATGTAGGCAGGTGCTAAGATGGTCCTGAGTTAGGGAGGGGCCAGACAGGAAGGGGATACAAGTCACACTGCAGAGGAAGGATCTGGGGGGCCTCACTTGGGAGCAGCAGGGATGGGAGGAGTCAGAAGAGTCTCCACAGCTTGTCTGTGCAACAAGTGGGCGCTGACCAGCCTAGCGGGGCCCCTGAGTTCAGCAAAAACATAACTTTGAGGTAAACAGTGAAGAGACAGTTACCTGCCCTGCGCTGTGGGTCTGATGGTGGCTGTTAGGTCCTGAACTGGGTGTGGGGGGATGAAAGGAGAGCTTGGTGCAGACCTTCGGGGTCATTGTAGGTCTTTCTTAAAAACATCCCCCTCCCTGTGTCGGGCTATAGACTAGTGTAGGGGTGTGGTGCACACCCGCACATGAGGACAGGAGGGTGGCGCACACGCACACTAGGGCAGGATGGTCGTGCCGCCCACACACTGGGGCCGATGGACACTGCACCGATGGACACTGGGGCCGATGGACACTGCACCCGAGTTTCACTCAGTGCTCATCTCATTGTCCTAAACTTCCACTCACAGGACTCTGGTGCAATTTGTTCCACAATCTGGAGAAAACAATCTTAGGAACGAATTATCTTTTAAGCTGCATCCTGAAAACCCCCAATATGATGATTTACCAGCCAAGCCATTTTAATAGTGTTTTTCTTGACCTTCAAGGAGACAAGTGAAAGCTTTTCACAGTGGGAACCGGCCCAGATCTCCTCGGCTCATGCTCACGCCTGGGCTTTTCCATATGTTTAAGCAGGGGTGAAAGTAAAGGTCAGAGCACACAAAACAGCTGCTGCTGGCCTGACGCTAGCAGCTCCTGACACATTCGTTCATGGGAGCACGTACTGTGTCTTCCACAGGGCAGGCACTTTGCCCTGATTTTACCCCACAAAGACGATGGGAGTTCCGCTTTTATGGTTTCACTATGGCTCTGTATTCATTCCATTTTTATGTAAATAACGTATGTTAGCAAAGAAATGGTTTTATAATAAACCTATCAGAAAATGAAGCTATGAATGACACCAAGATTCTTATAGTTTTATTAACTCAATTCATAAGTTGAAAGGAAACTCAGTATAGACATTCTTTTCTATTATTCAATTTTTAAAAAATTTATTAGACTCGTGAGCTGGGTGCAATGGCTCATGGCTATAGCATAGGCCCAGCTACTCAGGGGGCCGTGGTGGGAGGATCTCTTGAGCTCAAGAATTCAAGACCAGCAGGACCACATAGCAAGATCCCTGTCTCTAAAAAAATAAATAACAAAAATTTTTCAAACTAAATTAACCACTTTCCCTCTAAAAGTAACTTATAGACTACTTCCATAGAATTAGGATTTTACTCCAGGCATCAGTGCATCTGACTGTGAGCACAGTACTCCGTTCCACCTCTCACGCATTCCCCCCATCCTTCCCTGCACCAAAGCTGCAGAGATGGACACAAATCACAGCTGACCCAAGAGGCCAGGGAGTGGCTGCTCCCACAGTGCATGCTCTTCCAAGTCTTTCTACTCTTGAAAAGGTTGTTAAAAAAAAAACAAAACAGTACAACAGTCACTTGGCAGTAAACTGCCAAGTCTTTAAAATAACCTTTCTAAAACCCCAGATTACTCTTGATACTACGGAAGGCCTGTCAAGGGGGCAGGGTTTTCGTTTTCCTAATCCATGCTGCCAAGAAACCTATCCGCAAGACTGTAAGCCTTTCAGCATCTCTCCCAGCTCTCCGGAATCTCCTCCCTTCCGCCTCACTGTCTGTAACACAAGCTGAGCAGGGTCCCCTAGTGAGGCGCAAATCAGCTGTGAGTCTCTTTCCTCCCAGCCTCAACCCCTAGTTCAACCCCTCTGCCAAATGCCCCAAAGCTCCCTTCCTGCTTCCCCCCTCACTGCCCCCTCCACCTGATTCCTGGGCACACTGACTACCCCCCGATTACTAACTAATGGGCCATCTTTGTCAGTGTGGAATCCAGGACTGATTAACCTCAGAAACAGGCCTGCACACAAATAAACAGGTTGAAATGAAATAAATATGCTGCTGGGTGCAGTAGCTCATGCCTGTAATCCTGGCACGTTGGGAGGCCAAGGAAGGTGGATTGCTTGAGCTCAGGAGTTCGAGGACCAGGCTGAAGTAGAGCAAGACCCTGTCTCTAAAAGTAGCTTTTGTGGTGGGCACCTGTAGCAAGAGGCAAGAGGATCACTTGAGCCCAAGCGTTTGAGGTTTCTGTGAGCTATGATGATGACATGGCACTCTACCAAGGGCAACAAACTAAGACTGTGTCTCAAAAAAAAGAGAGAAATAAATATGTAGGAACTACTCTCTAGTCTGGGCTGTTTCTCAATTTCAAGAAAAAAAAAAAGCCTTGAAAATAAAAGAATATTTCCAAAAATATTCACTAAGCAAGCACGACTATGTCCCAGGGCTGAAGATCAAAGAAAAATCCCCCTCAGTTGGAAGCTGGTTTTGTTTAGGAGGGTGGTAGAGAGTTAGTTTTGCTCTGGAGTTTTGGGGGTTTTTTTTTTGAGACATAGCCTCAAGCTGTCCCCCTTGGGTAGAGTGCTGGGTAGTGGCATCACAGCTCACAGCAACCTCCAACTCCTAGGCTCAAACGAGTCTCCTGCCTCTGCCTCCCAAGTAGCTGAGACTACAGGAGCCCGCCACAACGCCCGGCTATTTTTTGGTTGCAGCTGTCATTGTTGTTTGGCGGGCCCGGGCTGGATTTGAACCGGCCACCTTGAGTGTATGTGGCTGGCGCCTTAGCCACTTGAGCCACAGGCCCCTGGAGTTTTAAAAAGGTGATGAGGGCACTGGTTTAGCATCCTTTCCCTATGATTTTGCTCTTCTTCTGCGTTGGGTTTCCCCTTACTTCTGAAATGTCTTATGTAAGAACTTAGGACCTTAAACTCTATTTGGCACTCGAAGGTATTAAGTACAAGTAAAAACTGAAAAAGGCCAGTAATTTTACTTCCTGGAAGAATGAGCATGCTTTCACTCTTTCAGTTTTTGAAAAGCTCTTTTGAACAACATAGAAAAACAACTTTGATTTCAGGCTGTCTCTATTGTGTATAGTTTCAACTACTAGGAAGAGATAATTTGCTTAGGGCTGAGCAGGAAAGCGGCTGATTCGCCCACACTTAAGCAAACAAGTTCCCCAGGTCGCCTCTACCAAGGCAGGCCAAGTTCAAAGGCCCCGAGGGAAGACATTTCCTACTACCAGTTTGCTCACTGAATGAGATACGAAAATCCGATTTTCCTAAAGTAAAATCTCACCTGAGCTTGGTTGTCGGGATGTCTGCTGGGTTTCTGGTAACAAAGAGTAACAACCCACGAGGAAGCAGAGAATTACCAACAAAAACAAAGTCTAGCTGGGAGAACAGTTCTATCTGATGACATGTTTGCAAAGACAGACGCTCCAAATTCTTACTAACTCCTTATAGAAAAACGAGTTAATATGCCTCTAGCGTTTCTGGACTCTCGAGAAAATTAAAAAATAAGAATCTTTCAGTGCATGCTTTGTCTTCATTTATTCAGCAGTTATTCTCTTTAGCCAGCCCTATACGTGGTAAGCTGGTGAGATAAAATGCAGTCCTTACCACTGGGAAGGAACAGCCAGACCTTATTATCGCACAGCACCTTTTTTTCCCCCCTGAGAAGCTCAAAATTCTTGGCTGCATCTTTCATTCATCCTTACAAGGAAAATGCAGCTGACCAGGAGCCTGTCCATTTTGCAATGGTATTTATAACACCTGGTCAGACTGGCAGGCCAGATCTGATTTACATATCTTATCTCAAGTTGAACACATTTCAGTCCAAACCAGGGAGAAGCAAGGCTCACACCAGATCTCCCGCTGGGTCAACCTACAGGGTCAAACTTTTTCATTTTTTAAAGACAGTCTCACTGTGTAGTCACAGGCTAGAGTGCCTTGGTATCACAGCTCACAGCAACCTCAACCTCCTGGGCTCCCTCAATCCTCCTGCCTCAGACTCCTGAGTAGGTGGGACTATAGGCGCCCCCCACCATGCCCTAGCTTTTCTACTTTTAGCAGAGACGTGGTCTCACTCTTGCTCAGGCTGGTCTCGAACTCCTGAGCTCAAGAGATCCTCCTGCCTAGACCTCCCAGAGTGCTAGGATTACTGGTGTGAGGCCACCGCACCAGGCCAAACGAGGGGTTTTTAGCACTTTTTCAAGAAATAGGGATAGCCAGATATTTGCTGAAAAAACTAGATGACTCCAACTGACAGTGAAGATGTTATTCCTTTCAGAATCTCAAGGATTGCCAAGAGTAGAGTTTGATAATGACTGCAGAAAGGAATGCAAAGGGTCTGAGGGCGGCCGGGCTTGTAAGCCTCAGCACCTGGAAAAACAAAACTAACATCCAGATGAAAGGAGAATCTGGGAAGAAACACAATATTTAAACACACTGTCACTTTCTGTGTATTTTCAAGTTCACTGACATGAAATGCTTGCAATGGTTGAAAAGGGAAGGGCCTAACCACTGGGCTGAGTCCTATAAAGGTTATCATTGGTGTGGGGCATCGTTGAATATTGGTAATTTCCTACGGTGAACCTAATATTCTGATAACCGAACTGATAATTACCATTGTAAAAACAAAAAAGAGCAAAGCGTTTTCTGAAATGCAATTTTAGGTGCGGTTTTATTACACGTGGATACTAAAATGTTTTTGCTGAGAAGGTTATCACTGAAATCGAAATCGGAGTCAATAGGGAAAAGAAATTACACAGCGTACTCACCTCACCGTTGATTTTAAAGACGGCCGATTCAGAAAATGAATCTGCTCGCATTAGCAGGGGCTCACCCCACAAATTCCCTGGCTATCTAGTGGATATGAGAGTGAGGTGCAAAGCCTCTGAGTCAATGTGGCGAGTCCCAGGCGGCTGCCGCTGGCACTCTAGTGTAATCTTTCCAAAAACACTTCTTTGGACCAGGCATTCTATTTGCTAGTTGACATTTTGCAGGTTTCTCCCACGTTTATACCATCTTTTATCTTTGTGTGTTCATCCTTCCTTTCTCAATCCTGAACATCCTGTTCAAGTTACTCCCTGCAGCTGCAAACGCCTGTCTGTCTATGGTGCCGCCGTGGAGCCAGCAGCCGAGATCTGCAGTCACAATCTTACTCTCACGAACCTACAAAGGTTAATGGCTCCAAATTAGAGGCCAAACTCTCAGATGATAATCAAATCCACACGTCGTTAGCCTCATTTTCCACTCATGACTCTTGTTGGTCTAGCTCAAATGTTACATTCTCCAGGTGTTATGACATCTCTGACAGAAAGAATAATATCTCTGTCGTCTGTCCCCCAAGGATGTGTGGAATTGTTATCAGTTCACATTTGTCATTTATCTTATCTCCTTTACTAGACCATAAGTTTCTTAAGAGCAGGAACCCCCTCTATTATTCACCTCTCTATTCCCAATTTTTCCAAATATGCCTTTCATGTTTGGAATTCCAGTGTTCGTGAAAACTCCTTAAACTCTTTTTTTTTGAGACAGTGTCTCACTCTGTCACTAAGGTTCTAGAGTGCCATGGTACCATCATAGCTCATGGAAGCCTCTAACTCCTGGGCTCAAGAAATCTTCCTGCCTCAGCCTCCTGAGTAGCTGGAACTACAGGTGCACGCCACCACACCCAGCTCATTTGTTTTTATTTTTGGTTGTAGAGATGGGGTCTTGCTATGTTGTCTAGGCTGTTCTCAAAATCTCGATCTCAAGCCATCTTCCTACCTGGGCCCCCCAAAATGCTGGGATTACAAGTATGAACCACCATGCCCAGTCTGGTTCTTTTTTTTTTTTTTTGAGACAGAGCGTCAAGCTGTCCCCCTTGGTCGAGTGCCATGGCATAGCTCACAGCAATCTCCAACTCCTGGGTTCAAGCGAGTCTCCTGCCTCCGCCTCCCAAGTAGCTGGGACCACAGGCGCCCGCCACAACGCCTGGCTATTTTTTTTTTCAGTTGCAGCCATCATTGTTGTTTGGCGGGCCCGGCTGCATTCGAACCCGCCACCTTAGGTGTATGTGGCTGGTGCCTTAGCCACTTGAGTCACAGGCCTTAAGCCCCCAGTCTGGTTCTTTAGAGAAAATATCAAATACACCACTTGGGGAGGTAGCAGTTATCACTTGCTTATAGTCTGATATAAAAGAATACAGGTGTTTTTTCCACCCACATAGATCATTCCTTTAATTTGTACAAAGTATTTTAAATACTGTCAGATTGAGGTTTGTAAAGGAAAACTGTGGTGAATTAGTAATTCAGAATCTCTAGTTTCAGGATCTCAGAAGGGTCTAAGATGTCATTTGGTCCTACCCTAAATTTTAGAGACCAGAAAATCAACTTCAAGGAGGGTGAAGTGCAGTACTTTTCTTTTTCCCTAGGTGCCATTAACCTGTCTTTAAAAATAAAATGTAGGCTCGGCACCTGTGGCTCAAGTGGCTAAGGCGCCAGCCACAGACACCTGAGCTGGTGGGTTCGCATCCAGCCTGGGCCCACCAAACAGCAATGACGGCAGCAACCCAAAAATAGCCGGGCATTGTGGTGGGCGCCTGTGGTCCCAGCTACTTGGGAGGTGGAGGCAGGAGACTCGCCTGAGCCCAGGAGTTGGAGGTTGCTGTGAGCTGTGCTGCCACGGCATTATACACAGGGCAACAGCTTCTGCCTCAAATAAATAAATAAATAAAAATAAAATGTAATCTGTGTACATCAAAAAGAGAAGTATACGGGGGACTGGTGTGTTTGTACGTCCAGTGTCCGGCTCACGGCTCAGAACCGTAGGTCATTGTCAAACCCATCACTGTACTGCCGAGTGAGCTGATGAACACCACAGCCTTGGGTTCAGTAACTAAAACGGGCAGATATGAAATATTTCCTAGCACTTAGTCAGAAAACTGGCTTCTTAGGAGGAGAAAGCTGAAAGAGAAAGCAGGGGGGAAGTATCCACAACAGAAGGAAGGTTTGAGACGGAAAAGGCAAACCACGCTCTACGGAGCAGCTGCACTTCCATCCGCACCAAGCTCTGGAGACAGGAAAGCTAATCGGAGAGAATGGGGTTAACAGAGGTTTCCCTAAAGAAGATTCGGCGCTGGCTAACAAGCACGTGGACAGATGTTCAAAAGTATCGGTCGCTAGGGAAACAAATCGAAACTATCAGAGATACCACTTCACATCCACTATCCACCAGGATGGGCGTCACTTAAAAAAGAAAAAGAAAATAATAAGTGTTGGCAAGGATGCAAAGAAACCTGAGCCCTCGCACTCTGCTGGTGGGATGCAGAAGGTGGCAGTGCTGGGAAGCCAGGTCAGCAGTCCTCAGTAGATGACTCAGGAAGCCCACTCTCCGGTACAGACCCAAAAGAACTGAAAAAGGGGTTCAAGCAAAAATTTGCACGCGACTGACTGTTCATGGTAGTACTGTTCACAACAGCCCAAAGGCGGAAACAACCAGGGTCCATTCAAGACAAATGGAGACACAAAACGGGATAGAGCTACACAATGGAGTATTATTGAACCCTAAAACGTCATGAAGAACAGACACAGGCTACACTATGGAGGAGTCTTGGAAACATTAAGCTAAATGAAAGAAGCCAGATTCAAAAGGCCACAAACCGTAAGATTTCATTTATACAAAACATTCAGAATAGGAAAATCCAGAGACAGCGGTTACCCCAGAGGCTGGGGTGACCGGGGAAAAGGGACTGTCTGCTTAACGGGTACCAGTTTCTTTTCGGGGTGATGACAAAGTTCTGTAACGTGATCGTGTGATGGTTGCATAACACCATGAATGGAATGTACTTACTGCCACTGATTTGAGCAGTTGAAAGTAGTAAATTTTATGTTACGTGTATTTTACTTCAATAAAAAAAATAAAAGGGAATCAAGTCTTCCCAGGGTGGGAGTCTCTGGACACACACAATCTGAAGACAGTCATTCACAAAGAGCCAGCAAGGCGAGAATGCTCGGCCCCACACATCCCTTTACTACCAATCCTGACCGTGCAGATTATAAACACAGCACAGACTTCCTTAAAATACTCTTAGGTTTCGGGGCGGCACCTGTGGCTCAGAGGAATATCTTTTTGATACAAAAAGATACAAAAGATACAGGAGCGGGCCCCATATAGTGGAGGTGGTGGGTTCAAACCCGGCCCCAGCCCAAAACTGCAAAAAAAAAACCCAAAAAACAAAAAAACTCAGGTTTCCAGGTGAATGCGGCAAGTCTAGAAGGGGGACAGCAGCCTTAGTGAGAGGTATAACTCTGCTGCGGCTTTTCATGGAGGCTGTTATCAGTGGTGTCACTGTCTTAACACTGCAGGGTAGAGGGCAGTGCCACCCAGAACGGAGGCCCTCCCGAGGCACCCAGCCAACCACTCTAGAGAGGGGATGGCCCCAAGTCTATCACAGACAGAGCTGCCAAGGACATCCTCTCAGAGCGCATGGGCAGCTACCAAGCTACCACACTGCCACCAGAAAGTGCAATGCAAACTGAAAGGGAATGCTACCCCTCACCGTCAGAAAAAAGAGCTCGTGTTCTGGGAAGCTCCTAGGATTCCCCTGGCACCTTCCTGGCCTCTCGGCCATTTGGCAGCTGACCCACAACAATGTAGATAAGATGCACTTGAACTTTTTGTTCCAGAGGATTCCCTGCTCTCAACTCTGCTCCACACAGGCCTTTCTCCTCTCTCCCTTTGGGTTCAAGGCTCCACTCTGCCTCCTGCAGTTATCTGAGATGATCTTTATGACAACCAGAGTGTGCCAAGTATAGGCTCCTTAGGTGTCTGAGAACTTGGCAGCAGGGCTAGGTATCTCTTCAGTTCCTGATGAAGGCTTACCTGATCTGATTTTAATCAGTTTGGACCATATGGCTGCTACCTGGAAATGATTGTATGCCCAACGACCAGTCAGGGCTCAGCACACCGTAGGTGGTCAGTCTACAGATAGTGCTGAACAAATTAACCAGTGCGCCAGGTCTGCATTTAACACACGCAATCCCCCCTCTCCACAAAGGAGCCAAACATAATCAAATTTTCTTAAAAGCATCATTCTTTTTTCCAGCTTTCTCTCAATTATCACTCTAATTTTGGATTTCTTATTTCTAGTAAGGGAGAAAACGGGTTACTTTTAAATCATCAGCACCCCCAATTTTCAAAGAGAAGCTCATTTGAGGCGCTGCTACCAAGAAATATACCCAGTTAGTTAAAAACGGCTATTACTAGTCTGGGCAAGAAAACACACAAGATTCCATACATAACGCTGTCAATTTTGGCAAGAAAGATTTTAGACAACTTCCATCCTTCCCACCCAATCCCAAGTAAATAGGACATTTGTTTGTATTTCCACACTGGCTTCGGGAGGAAAATACCTCCTCCACCTAGAAAAACAATCAGTAACATTCAGACATGGAACTTTCAGGGCAAACCTCTCGGTGAGTGCAAGAGCCCTACGTAGTGTTTTTTTTTTTTTTTTTTAAATCAAGTAGAAAAGTATTTTTAATAAAGTTTTCTCTTGGGAGCATTTCCCTCAAGTTCACTCTTACACGTGGTTTGGTGTTTCTGTACCTTTCAGTAATACAGATTTTTTTTTTTTTTAAAAAAAAGCTCTCCATTAAAATTGGAGCCAGAAGGAATCTTCTACTTCTCCAGCAACAGATCTGAATGTTTTACTCTGTTAAGGAGGAAAAAGATACATAAAATTGTTTCCCTGTACCCTTGGGATTTCTGCTCTGCACCAACTAGGTTCTGGCAAAGAGTTAAAAAGTTTTCTGAGGTTAGTTCCTGCGGTTGGGGGGGGGGGCTAGAATGCTTAAATTTAGACTCTGTAAAACAATACTGGGAAACTTTCAAAGCCTTGGAGAAATACTGGAGTTTATTTTATTGGCTTTTGTTAAATTTCATCACATTAGCCTCATTTTCTTCTCTTTTCTTTCTTTTTTTTTTAATCCCTCCCGCCCGTTCACTGGGCAGATCCGATACGTTCCTCCGTGATTCATTTACCTGCCGGGGGCTGGGGACGCAGGACAAAAACCTGCTGATCACTCGGCACAAGACCCCAGGTCAGGTCAACAGGTGGCTCCGGCCACCCACCCTCGCCCAAGGTCGGACCCACAGAGGTCCCCGGTGAGAAGTGTAGTGCCGTGTCCCTAGCAGGACTCCGGGCATGGGGCGTCAGGGACCAAGGCTAGAAAAACCGCCGCCCCCCCCACCCCGGTGCCCACCCGCCTCTGGAAGACCCAAACAGCGCGCCTCTCCCCAGCCTCCCGAGCCCTGGAGTTCTCAGGAACGCAGCGACTACCTGGTGCCCTCGCACTCGGCGACACTGGTGTGCCAAGTGCAGAGCCGGGAAGGGGCGTGGGGGAGCGTGTAGTTGGGCCGGGGAGGGGCGCATACCGACCCGCCGCGCCCCCACCTCTCCTCCAGACCCGGCGCCGCTGCTGCCAGGACGCCCTCCTGGGGTCACCGCACTCACCCAGAGCCAGCCCCCGCGCGGGGACCGCAGGTGCCCACGCCGACCGCCGGTCGCCGCCCGCAGCCCTCGCGCCGCCGCCAGCCAGCCCGGCCGCCCGCGCGCGCCTCGCCCCCTGTGCGCGCCCTCAGCCCGTGCGCGCTCCGGCCCGGGCTCCCCGGACACGCACTGCGCGCGCCCGTGGCGCTTAAAGGGACAGGCCCGGTGACCTGGCGGCTGTTTGGGGTGCGGGGGGCGGGTCCTCTGCCTGGGTAGAGAGTTTGAATACGCGGACGACCAGCGCGCAAATCCCCAGTCCCCATCGCTGCGCTACCTACGCAAAGAAAAGCAGTGGGGAAGTGCTCTTGAAACTTGAACGAGACACAACTTTATTATTATTTTAAACTATGGTTAGCTCTGAGAGGTTATATTTGAGGATAATAGCACCAACTGCCATTTATTGAATTCTTATACCCTCGGACATGGCATTACTCACATTATTATGTTTAACCCTTAAAATAATCCTGTGGTTTCTTATCCCCATTTTACAGAGAGGAAAACTGAGGTTCCAGAAGCTGAAGTGTCCACCCAAGAGTTCTAGCCCCACTGCGTGTTGCCGGTTTCTTCTTTATCTCTGTGGAAATATCTACCAAGGTTAACAGCTAGTTGTGGAAGGCCCTTGTAGGTGGGTGGAAGTTAATGTTACCAGCGTTTCCATAGGCGGAACAACTCTGTAAGGAGAGAGAAAGCAAGAGTAATGGGGTTTTATTAATTGCAGTTTGTTGTACGTTCAAATGGCGAACGTCATAACAACCTGCATTCCAAAAATGTTTGTGTTTATCCTCATTTTAACAGAAAGCAAAGGAAGGAAGTGGTTGGTTCCACAGAATGACTGAGTCACTCTGGCCGCCTTCGGGACTGAGCCCCAATTCCTTAGTCCTTACCTCATTTCTTTGTCCTCTCCAGGAAGAGATACTTGATTAAAGGGAAGAAAACTTTTTCTCTAATAACACACTGGCCTCACCTAACTCTCTGCATCTTTAATTAATGTTTACAAAGCACTTTAATCTACCAACATGCTAGGTAATTAGACAAGTATTATTATCCCCCTCTTTCTGAACCAAATCCAGAAGACAATCAATTCTGACAGCCCTTAATCTTTGGTGAATAACAAACCTACGTGTTCTGGTGATATTCTTGTTTCTTTCTAAACTTAAATGTTTGTCATTTGTGTTAAATGTAAATGCATTTACATACCGGGACTTAATAAAAGTTAGTGGTAAACACCTATGACAGGCAATTTAGGCAACGCCTGTCTTTTCAGAATTCAGATCAAGAAGAAATATACTTTGATAAATGCTTGCCAGAATTCTTTTTATTACTGTTATTTTTGCTTGATTAAGCTTTTGTCGTGAATCTTTTCTTGTAAGTTGAGAAGAAATAAGAAGGAAGTAATGGAGGGATGATGGCGTTAGGATTAAAGAGGGGGAAGAGAATGAGACTGATAATAAAGTTCCAGCGGAGAGGCAGTGAGGGAAATGAGGCCAGCTCCGGCTAGCATGTATCAAATCTTTGTGGGAATTATGGTCAGCTGGCCATCCTGTGGGCCAATGCAGGCCGAGCCAGGGATCCACTTAACTGCTGGGCACAGCCTGGTTCTCTGTCCTCAATGAGCCCCCTTGTCTAGGCACCTTTGTGCCAAAGCACACACATAAAGGGACTCAAAGCTGAGAAAAGACATTAAGTGAGGTTTAAAAAAGAAATGGTTTGGGGTGGGGACTTTGTATATTATTGTATACATTGTATTGTATATTGGTACTATTATTGTTTTATTGTTTTGTTTTGTTTTTGAGAAAAGTGTCCCTCTGTTCCCCAGGCTAGAGTACAGTGGCATCAGCCTAGCTCACAGTAACCTCCAACTCCTGAGTTCAAGTGATCCTCCTGTCTCAGCCTCTGGAGTAGCTGGGACTATAGGCACCTGTAAAGGTTGAAAATTTTTATACACTTTGACCCTATAATTTCACATCCAAGGCTTCCGTGGAAATAATCAGAAATAATCACAAAGATTTATCCATAAAGATAAACACTGGTGACTCAGCGCCTGTAGCTCAGTGGCTAGGGCACCAGTCACATACACTAGAGGTGGCGGGTTTGAACCCAACCGGGCCTGCCAATCAACAGTAACAACTACAGCCAAAAAAACAGCCGGGCAAGAGAATTCCTTAAGCTTAAGAGTTGGAGGTTGCTGTGAGCTGTGATGCCACAGCACTCTACCGAGGGTGACATAGTAAGACTGTGTCTCAAAATAAATAAATAAATAAAAATAAACACTGGTTCTTTTTTCACACCATCAGAAAATTGGTAACAACCAAAATTAAGGAGAAGTTTAAATAAACTATTATGCAGCTATTAAAAATGAGAAATTTTTATGAGTACAAGAAAATACCAAAATATATTGTTAGGAGGGAGAAAAGAACATTGTAAACTTATGTGTAAATTATTATTTTAGCTATGGAAAATGCATGATTTAGGGTGGCACCTATGGCTCAAAGGAGTACGGTACCAGCCCCATATGCCAGAGGTGGTGGTTTCAAACCTAGCCCTGGCCAAAAACTGCCAAAAAAGAAAAAAAAAAGAAAAAAAGAAGAAGAAGAAAATGCATGGTTTATGGAAAAACTAGAAGGATATATCAAAAAGATAACAGGTTTTTTTTTTTTTTGAGATAGAGTCTTTGTTGCCCTGGTTAGAGTACCATGGCATCATCATAGCTCACAGCAACCTCAAATTCCTGTGCTCAAGTGATCCTCTTGCTTTAGCCTCCCAAGTAGCTGGGACTACTTGCGCCCAGCACAATGCCTGACTGGTTTTTAAAAATTTTTTAGTAGGATTTTGCTCTTGCTCAGGCTGGTCTTGAACTCCTGCGCTCAAGCAATCCACCTGTCTGGCCTCTCAGAGTGCTAGGATTATAAGGGTGAGCCACCCCGCCCAGCATTATAACCCTTATTCATAGTATTGTATATGTTCTAAATTGTTTGTTGTGACTATATGACTTTTATAATGAGCAAAACTAATATGTTTTATTTTTTTAAAGAGACAATAAATACCAATGTGCATAGCACAGAATCTGCTTTCTATCTAATTTAATACATACATATTTGGTGGATGGATGGAAGGAAGAGAAGGAGATTTTTTTTTTTTTTTTGAGACGGAGCCTCAAGCTATCCCCCTGGGTAGAGTGCCATGGCATCACAGCTCATAGCAACCTCCAACTCCTGGGCTCACGCGAGTCTCCTGCCTCCGCCTCCCAAGTAGCTGGGACCACAGGCAC
>CAUYQV010039324.1:0-39759 GCA_963574575.1 Galagoides demidoff | reverse complement strand
GAAATCCTTGAGGTAATTTTCAAGAGGTGTACAAAATTCTATTGGTTCCTACCTATTCATCTGGTTATCTTGGTCGCTTTCTTATTTAGCCCACTTAGTCACCTTACCCTCTTTGCTAAAATAAATGTTTTTTTTTTTTTTGAGACAGAGCCTCAAGCTATCCCCCTGGGTGGAGTCCTGTGGCATCACAGCTCACAGCAACCTCCAACGCCTGGGCTCAAGTGAGTCTCCTGCCTCAGCCTCCCAAGTAGCTGGGACCACAGGCGCCCGCCACAATGCCCGGCTATTTTTTGGTTGTAGCCATCATTGTTGTTTTTGGCGGGCCTGGGTTGGATTCGAACCTACCACCTTAGGTGTATGTGGCTGGCGCCTTAGCCACTTGAGCCACAGGCGCCAAGCCAAATAAATGTATTTTTCAAAAGCAAATTCTCATGAAAGAGAACATGTTAAATATTATAGGGGCAGGCGGCTGGGGGAGAGGATCAAGATTCCTTATTTCCCCTTAGGCATACTTCCTGATATTCTGGGGCAGATTTTTCTTGGGACTACTTTGTATATTTTATGTCCTGAGTGTTGGAGTATGTGCTGAATGTAATTTACCTGGCAATGCCTTACTGCTTTAGGATTTTAAGGGTCTGCAGCATAAAGAAGTCTTATGCCAAAAACAGGAAAACCTGGAAATCAAATATAAAAAGGCAGAGATCCTATTTTGTAAGCCCACCTCCTATTAAATGCCGAAAGTTCCTCTCCTCCAAAGAGAAGTTGGTGACATGATGGAGTTTAAGAGATACGATTTGCAGGATATGGCAAAGGTGGATGTGCTACTGGTTGGTGGAATGCCTCTACATTAAAACGATTATTTCAGAATCCAAATGAATGCCTTATCTTTCCAGTTCTTAATGACCGCAGCTGGGTCTGGGTGACTGATACCCAGAACTAAAACAGACATTTATGGAACAACAGATCAAAAACAGTTGATCTAAGACATCATCAAATTACTGACATGATTGATTAATTCAACTGGAGACAGAATCTGTATCTTTGCCTCTGAACCCATCTCACACAGCAAAAACTTTTGAGTTTATTTTCATTGATACTGGAACCAGAGGAGACTGGGGGAGACTAAGTTGGTTTAAGGTAGCTACAAATCAGTCACCTGAACCCTGAGTCTGCCAGAGAGGGCCAAATCCTTTGGAGAGTTCATAAAACTAAACTCAAACTCTTGCCCCCTCTCACCAAGCTTGAACTGGTACTTACTTATCAAGAGTAGAATTAATTAGAACAGCCCAGCACAAACCCAGCTAAATGGAAGTATGATTTAATCTTTTCTATTCAGTAGGTCACTGAAATTATCTTCTAATCAAGGTTCTCCTATCCCATATATAATTTTAAGCATTAAGTAGTGCATTATTGGAAAGCAGTAGTCGCCCTGCTAGACTTGGTTCCAGTCTCTTCGAACACTGCGGACGATTAAGGGACGCCCTCTGGAGGATCATTTTGTTCCTCCACTTCCTCCCTGCCCTCCACGCTCCTGCTAATGGAACTGTCTGCACTCCGCAGCACTCCCACATTTACCACCGCCAAGAGACTGATCAGTGAAGGCAAGGGCTCGCAAACACGAATGTCATGAAGTATGGAGCTGGTAAATTAAAAAAAAAAACACTCAATGATGGACTATATTTCCCATTTTCAATCGCAAAAGAAAATGTGAAATCTGAACGAGATGTAAAGAAACAAAAGACAACCTTTCACAGGAACAGCCTCTCAACATTTCCTCATCTTTGTGATAAAGCAATAAACACGGGTATGTTGCACTCACTATATAATGCAAACTTGAAAGGGAATGTTTTCTCTGGAGATGGAACAAAGACACTCTAAGGATGAACACAAGAAGCCTTACCCCTAATGAGGATTAGTTGAGAGGTGTGAATCAACAGCACAAGATTAGGAATGTTTGACGTGATTCATCTGAGTGTTAAAGGTGCAGTCCCCTTTCCTGAAGCTTTAACTATCAGTCAAGGCATCGTTTCATCCGCATCATAAGACTTCTCTTAATTACCAAGAAATGTTTGTGTCTGACAATTCATGGCAAGTTTGGTGGTCACCTTGGTGCTACAGCAGACACTATGTAAGTGCTGTTTGAACAAGCTACAATAAGAGGCCTGTCAAAGAGCATGCACCAAATGGAAGGATTACACCATGTAAATTTGATCCACGTTCTTACTCTTCTTACAGCATCATTGTTTCCTTTTCATCATGGTATTGGCGAAAAGACCTGTCTGGCTTTAGTAAGGAGCTTCTCAAAGAAGAAGAGTTACATTAAAGGACCTCTGAAAAACCTTAATGAATTTCAGCACCGGAAGGAATGATTCGGAGGGATAAATTTAACCTTTTGTATATCAAACGTTTTAGACACCCATAGGATCAGCCCACTAGAAAATTCCACATTTATTTTTGTCATTGTTTTTCATAAGCTTTTTAAGCCATGGGTGGCAGAGCTCTGAAGCTGAAAACAAAGGGGGGTTGGCTACACCTTTGACTTCCAGGCTTGTATGTTCATGAACAACAAAGGGCAAGAAATGGAAATAGATATCAAGACGGGGCGAGAAGAGACAGAGAAGACAGAGAGACAGAGGAGACAGGGAACGGCTCGTTTCCCAGCACAGACACCAATAGACAGGTAGCATTGACACTGTACCTAGAGAGGCTGCCCTCGGCGGCCAGGCCCTGGGAGTCATCGAGGACATTAGGTTCACTGCAGGAGGGGTAGGGAGATGAAGCATTTAGGGAAAGAAAATGAAAAAAAAAAAAAGGAAAAAAATGCATGCAATTTTCTGCTTCCAAAAACCAAAAATAAGTAGATTTAACAGAACAAGGAAGGAAAAGGAGACAGTCAACCATTTCACCTTGTGCTGGGTTTGTCAAGACATAGGACTCAAGGCAATGGGGGAGGAAGGACTTTGGATGGATTTAGGTCTCAGAGGAGTGTGATCTATTTATTGATCAAGAATTAAAACGAGCTCCAAATGGACCCAGAGCTCTGAAACGCATTGCAGAATGAATCTGTAAAAGAGGAAACTACCCTTTCCTTGGATAACCATTGGGCTAGGAGGTTATTATTTTTAAACTGTCTTATGTTCATGGTGTTTTCATTGGCCAGGACCCTGCTTCTGTCCTGTGCATTCTGACATTATCATACAGAAACCACTTACCATGCACTGCCACAACCAAGCTCTTGGAACTGATGCCATTAAGAAAAGCAAAGAACCCAACTTCCTCTGCTAATTTTGCAATGAAAATGCAAGTAAACAAATGGAAGGAAGGTGTCTTGGAAAATTCACATGGAACTCTCATTTACCTCCTTACTCTCCGTCCTCTAGTAACTGAATTGTAAATGCTCAAAGAAGAAACCTGTCAGGTTGGTGAGAGAATAATTAGTTTATCGGTTTATTTGTATGAGCTGGACTGAGGTCTGTGAATGGAAACCATGTCATACTCTGTCTTTTCTGCTGTGCTGAGCACTAAGCTGAGCACCCATGAGGCACTCAATAAATACTATTAAACTGGATGAAATTAGACTATTTAGAAGACTGGAGGGCTTGCCCCCAAAGAATTGAGGTTTATCTGATTGTATGTTGTAAAAAGAACTCTATCCCCTGGAAGAGGCTCATGTTCCCTAGCGTACAGAGACAGTATTACCTAAGTAGTCTCCCAAAATATGAGTCAAACTCATAGTGTTAAACTATACATATATATTTTTTTCTGAATTTCTAGTATGTCCATAATAGGACAAATTTTCTCCCTGGAAAGAAGTTAATCCCTTCATGGATGTGTAGAAAGAGAATTGATGGCCTGGTTATTTTAGGTAAACGACAACCACCACCACAACAACACTCTAGTTAAAACTGACACAATTCTATAACTTGAATGAAAATTTTAAATAAATTGCTATTTTTCTTTTATTCTTCATAGAACCTTGCACATTGGTAACAATTAAAAATAAATTTAATTACAAATAAACAATAGTAACTGTTTATATGACTTTCTATCTTTTTCTTTTCTGGCACAAGTTATTGTTTGGCACTGTTTTACAGCTTTCTTTTCAAAGGAAAATCACCAAATAGTAGGTGAAAGAATCTCTTTTGAGGAAAGAAAGCTTTCTGTAGTATTAACCTTTGTACTAGTTAAATGGCATGTACCTAAAATGTTGCCTTCTTAGAAAGGATACAATTTACTTCTTAATCATCCTTTATCATTTCCCTTTATTATTTGATATTCTCCAAACTTGGGCTTTATTTTATAAGTTTTATTCCATCTCTGGAGTTCCTGCACCATTTGCTAAAAGATTTGGGTAAAGGTAATAATTGCTGCATAAAAACTGGTTTTGTCTAAGCATTAAAATGTGCCTTGACTTCTATCATTTTCCTTGTGTGATTTGTATCACAGTGACTCTATAGGTATTAAAAATAAGCAACTAACTAACTCAAACCATGTAAAGCCAATTCTTTGAGATAATTCAATTCCTGAAGTGAATATAGCATTGGTTCTTGGGCAATGTTTGACTCTTATGTCAGATCATTTTCTGTGTAATATTTTTACTGTACATAGGTATATATATCTTGGAAGATTTTTTACTTACATTCTTAGAAGGCAGAGAACATGTAAAGAAAATGTTCAAAAGGATTTAGTCATGGAGCCATAGAACTAGAGATTTAGAAATTACATTAAAAGATCATTTTGGCCAACCCACTTATTCCACAGAGGGGAATACAATGGGCTATTGTTAAACAACCTGCTCAAGGTCATGCATAGTGGCAAGGATCCTTTTCTGCGTGGCTAAGCATCACTATCTTTGGCTAAATATTGATGACATATCAGAAGCTGAAACTTTACCAAATATGTCAAGTGAGTCTTATATTCATGTCAAGTATTCATAATTTAGCTTAGCTAATGATAAATCTGAAATACAAGAAGGTCATTTGACAACCAGAAAGAAGACCATGGAATTTACAGAAAATTTGTGAGGGGAGACAATGCTCAGATTAGAAATTGGAATCCCTCCTACTAGTCCGGCTTAGAAAACTGCAAATTGTTGTCTGTAGGAACCTAGTTGAACAGTCCTTTGTTGAATGATCTCTCTAAAAACATTACCATTGCTTTCAGCTTTTGTAGAATAACAGAGTATATTTTCAAAATTTCCATCTCTGCCCCCAAATGCGGAGTATAATGTAGCCATGGCTCTTTACCTCTGGCTGGGTAGCATGCCCACCTCCGCCTGAGGTGCGGACATGCTGGAGACATGGCTGGAGAACCGCCTCCTTCCAATGGCACTCAGAAGGTAAGCTTCTTGTTCACTTACCACGCTGGGCATGCTTATGGAGTCATCTGAAAGAGGCAAAGGCACAGTATTATAAAAACTATGATACTGGGCAGTGCCTCTGGCTCAAAAGGGTAGGGTGCCAGTCCCGTAAGCTGGAGGCGGCGTGTTCAAACCCAGCCCCGGCCAAAAACTGCAAACAAACAAACAAACAACTATGATATTGATCAGAAAACCCCAACCAAGGCTATACTTGGGTTCTTTCCTTGAGTATAACTTTAGAACTGTCTCTAAAGGGAGGACCCAAAACTTGGGGGTAATGATATTTATCATGTCCACACATCTCTTACTCTTCAACACTAGAACAGCCTTCATGAAATAAATGTAAACTTCTTGTCCATTTTTACAAGTAGATTATTTCTGAAAGTCGATAGGCATATGTAAATTAAAGATTTCAGGGAAACCTGTATATTTTTAAAACTTTCCAGGACTTTGTTACTGAATGTCAAGGAAGTACATTTTTAATGTAAAATGATGCAATTATACTTCCCGTTTAAGTGATAGTGGCAATTAATGGAACCTTGATGAGAAGCTCCGAGGGAGTTTATTCTCATCTTAAGGCATTGACAACACAACTTTGCTATAAATGTAATAGTTGAGTGTCCTAAATGCAAACAGAAAATAGTTGATGCAATTAAAAAACCCTTTAAATGATGATGGCATTTAATGGGACCTAAATGCTTCGGTACATTTAATGAGTTATAGACTCTGCTGAGGGAAAGACTATTTCAGATGTTTTTTGCTTTTTTTCTTAGACGCTGGTCTTCAAATCCTGCCCTCCAACTCCTGGCCTCAGCCTTTTATAGGTGTGAGTCACCATGCCTGGATTTCAGATATTTTTAGGAAAAATATTTGAAAAACACTGAAGTTCATAAATAAATGTTTAACTTAAAATTTAAGTATGTGATTTTGTTTTGGTCATAGAAGCAGAAGTAAATGTGCCCAAACCCATCTGAAAGGTAGCCTTAGCAGGGTATTTCTGACAAGATGACCTCCTTCTAAGTGAGCTCAGTGCTGACCAACGTTAAACAAACATGCTTTGATAAACACAGTGAGCTCAGAGAACGCATGCTACCTACCATAGTGTATGATCGTCAGACACCATTTATTTAAAATAGCCCTTAGAATCGTATCTCTCATGGGACATATTTCAAATAAAAAAGATAAACATGAAAAGTGCTGGAAATTTTAATTTCCTATATAATGACTGACTTGAAATTGATTTTTGTTATAGAATGATAATGGTTTATTTTTAATTGTGTTCACAGGGAAAAGAATAAGTAAATGTACCGTAAAATAATGAAAAACCTGGTAGAATACATTGATGTATTTCTATAAAGGCTTTTCCCAGATCCCATTAATTCCCCCCCCACCGCCCCACCTTATTTGTAGTTGTACATCACATAACACTCCAATACTTTTCTGATGATTAATCACGTGCTGTCTTCTATTAACTCTTTTGTTAAATGTTCCTAATTGCCAATGTCTATCACTTCCTCCACAAGACTGTATCTGTGATTAGAGAGCAGAGAACACGTCTTTCTCATCATTCCTTCTTTCTTGCCTTATATTTCACAGTTCTGAATACAGGTTGGATGACTGAATGGGAAAACAGTTTAATTCAAAGCAGTCAATTAACTGGCTTTCATCCCTCTCTGTATCCCAACATCACCACATCGTTTATGAGCAGCCCTGCTTTCACTGGGACGGTTGTGATGTCTGAGAACAGAGATATTAGCAAAGATTACATCCTTCCCCACCTTCCCACCCCTGCTTCACCAGTCCATGAGTGTTGGCTCTTGGCCAATAATTTCCAAATTTATTATCCTCTACTTTTCTTCTCTAGCTCATCTACTTATTCAGAAAGTTACCTGCGAAATATATTTAGCTCTACAAAAGATAGGGAGCATCATTAAAAAAAAATGCTAGGAGAGACTACTTGAAGCATTAAAGAAAATAAGACTTGAAGTTCTGAACTATTACCAGGACTTGATGGATATTTATACTGCTGATCCTTTTTTCTATCAATCATGTTTTCTTAGTCAAGATTTTTCATGATTTCCCTAATTACAACTTTCAGTGTATTTTCAAGAGCAAGATGTTTCTCTGTTACCAGGGAGATAGAGAAACCGGTGTGTCCACAGGCTCAGTGCAGAACAATGTGATTATCAGTGGACGGGACCCTGAAACTCAATCTGGAACTACTGTTGATCCGTGTTTTGACAGAGCAGTTCTTTCTTTTCCTCTCCTACATACCCAACTGTGGTGGGACATTAAAATACTTTCATTCATCTTAGTTAATTAAAATTCTAACCTCAACTCCCATTTCCTCTATTTAATTTAGTTCAGAGTGGGGCTTTTTGTTGTTGTTTAGTGTGGAGAAGCTCCAAGTGGAGATTTAGAGTTTATTCTCATTCTTAAGCCTTTGACAGCACAACTTTGCTATAAATGTAGTATTAGAATGTCCTACATACAAGCAGAAAATAATTGATGAAATTAAAAAACCCTTTAAATGCTACTGGCATTTAATGGACCCTTTCACCCTACTTTTACTTCTTAGAACCTCCTCTAAGCCAGCGGTTCCCAACCTGTGGGTCGCGGCCCCTTTGTAACAATGTAAATACATCGCAGCATTAGGAAGGTTGAGAACCATGTCTTAGGCATACATACGAAATATTTCTTGACTAGATCTCACCTCATGTCATAACCCCAAGTTCCTAGCACATGTATCAGATGCTGCTGGGATGACCTTGTTCCTGACCAGCCTCTTAATTCAAATTTAGAGTGTATCCTTCAAGACAGTTTGCTGGTTTACAGACCAAATGCCACAGCCAATTAGTCTTTTCTGAGTCCTGAGTAAATGCACTGACCACTTTTCCTTGCCCCACGGCCTCAGGTAAGTGCTGATCAAGCCTTCAGGAGAGATGTCCAGGAGAAAGGGAAATAAGCGCTTTCCCTCATTACTTAGCCACAATTTAAATGAGTTAGTGGAAGTATATAAGCTCAAAGAAAAGATAGGCGTCATTAAATATTTACTTTTTGCCTGAATTCTTTCCAAATGACCGAGGATATCAAGGAATTTGTAGAAGAGAATGTATTAGGAATCATGGAATCAGTGACGTTTTCACCCTGACTCCCCTTTGTAAAAATGACTAGGGGATCTGAACTGGAAAAGGTCAGGATTTGCTTGGCAAATCCCTGCCAAGTCCCACTTGTGTGGTGAACTCATATTCTGGGTCTCCTCCCCTGATGTTTCCAGGTCACTTACTTTCCTCATCCTCCTCATCAGTCCGACTCAGGGTGTCCTGGGAAGCCTGCTGGGAGGGCTCACTGTCCTGCTCCCAGACAGTGCCCGTGCCTGTGTTGGAGCGAGACATGGTGGCCAGGCTCAGGCGGTAAGCAGAAGTGGAGGTGCCCACGGTACTGATGGATGTCTTCCCCTGGTAGGCTGAGGGGTTCAGGAGAACAAAGGAAATGCATGGTGAGAATCTTGGGAAAAAATCAAATGTTTGCTTTCTCCCTGACCACTTGTACTTTTCAGGAAAGGTTAGTTAAATAATGTTGCCCAGACAAATAAATGATCCTTAGGACAAAGCAGCAAATGGAAGAGAGGATAATTTTAAGAAAAAGCGTCCATGCTGGCTACTGGCGTACTGATAATTGAGTAGTTGTCTTTTCAGAGCATAATGCCTCTAATAATGTAAAATCGCACGTCCTGCTGTCATTTCTTTTCTATTTCATTTTCCAAGGTTGGTAGGGTTCAGGTTAATTCTGACCTGAATTGTAGCTTCCAGCTTGCCAATTTTTACTGAAAATATACCTTGTCTGACACAGGCATGTAAAAGCAAAAAATAAATTGTCTGATAGGAACCCCACAATCAAAATCAGAATACATAATCAAAATTACATTTTTATTCTCCTTTTCTGGAAATTACAACCTACAAAATACACATTAGATTATTTTATTATAAGGCAGAATATTTGAATAGCAGTGTAAAGATTTCACCAAGATTGTGGATTGTCGAAATTTGTATCTTTAACACATTGTCTGCAAAGAACAATAAAAGCTTTAGAAAGAAACACAAAAAAACCCAAATACATGTTTTATTTTACTTGTGGGTAATGACTGCCCTCTAATGGCATATAATGATTTAAAATAATTTATTTATAAAAGTAAGCAATGTACTTCCAAAGAAAATCTTTTTTTTTTTTTTTTTTTGCAATTTTGACTGGAGCTGGGTTTGAACCCACCACATCCAGCATATGGGGCTGGTGCCCTACTCCTTTGAGCCACAGGCACTGCCCACAAAGAAAATCTTTTGAATAATGTAAAGAAAGTACCTCCTAGCCTGCCAACTCTAATTCAACCCTCCCCATTTCAATTTTTAAAATGTTAAAGGCTTTATAATAGGTCATACAGATTTGGTTTAAAATCCCCTTATTGGTAGCAGTTTCTATATGTTATTTAACTTCTATTGAGGCTCAGTTTCCTGGTTATTTAAGTGGACTTTCAGTTATCCACTTTTCAAGTATTTGTGCAATGGAAGGGAAAAACATCTGTGAAATAATCTACCAAATCAAAGCTCAACAAATGTGGGTCTCCATCTCTTTTTCAAAAAGGAAATGAAAGTAGGAATTTAAAACAGGTTTTTCCCTCCAATTAAATATTTCAGAAAGAGCTTAACTACTAAAATGAAAATAGAAGAACAGTATTTTGAAGAGAAATAAAATTAAACTTTTATGATGCCCCTTTGATTTCTGTTTCGCTACTGGGAACGATCACAGAACAGAGTCTAGCTGTGTACCCAAATGGCTAACTTATCCATGGTTCCAAAATGAGTTGTGGCCTGAGAAGAGGGATTCTTTGTAGGCTGTGAGTTCCATTAATCAAACAAAATCAAAATACCCCCACATGTACTCACCTGACCCACTGTGAACTGCCTCTTTTAGAATTTTCAGTTCATTGTTGAACTCAGCAATGAGCGAGCTCTTACACAATGGGCGTGGTATGAAGCGCCGCTCCAGCTGGTCTGCAATGTGTTGCCGGGCAGAAAGCTCATCATGATTCTCCGCCGGCTGGGCCAGAAGCTGAAAGGAAGGCATGGCATTCTCAGAGCCTCAATCTTCTGTAAAATGGGCTAATCATTGTACCTACTTCATAGTTGTGCGGAATAAATGAGGTAGTGCATGTGAAATTCTTAGATCAATACTTCATATAGGAAGTGGGTATTAAATACATTATTTTGAATCACTGTCCCAAGCATGAAAAGGATAAAACAGGTGAGTATTGAGGGTCTTGAAGGGAAAAAACATGCTTTAAGTATCCCATCTTTTTCATGTGTTTATTTAAAAATCAGATCTCCATCATGCCACTGAAGATGAAAGAACATTCTCCAGATCATTCCACTGGGCTGATCTTTTTAATGGGTGGATAGGGTGGGGGTGGGGGGGTCATCAGTTTGAAAGTACTTCTAATTTGAAATTTTATCCTTTGGGATATACTTTGGGGCTGTTTCCTCATCAAGCATGGTATTCACAGGCCCTGCTAACTGGTGACAGCATGTTCCATGAGCACTGTTGCCACAACCCCGCCTCCCTGGAGAGTGGCACAGCCACGGGGCTTGTCACTTCCAGGAGAAGCACACACCCCACCTTGCACTGGATGAAAGGGCGCAAGAGCACAAAGATGGGTATTCTCGTCCGCACGATGAAGTCGAGGAAGTCCCACAGGGCCAGGCCTCCCACCTTCCGCAGAGCCATCTCCTTCACCTGGAGGCTAAGCCAGTACCACTGGCTTCCAAGCTGCCTCTCAAAGCAGACGAGGATCACCTTCAGCGCTTCACACCAGAAAAAGAGAAAAGTGAGCCTGAAGACTTGTGTTTCCAAGGAGCCTGACCCACATCCACAGCCCGGTATGCACCAGGAAATATTCTAAATTTCTAAACTCTTTCCATGCTTCCAAAAGCTTAATGTGTACTCCTGAGCAAGAGCGTTCTGGATATCAATACTAAAATTTGTGTAGTCAACATTTTGATTCTGATTAGAAAACAAATACTTTTCGTAAATGCACTGAACTTCTATTTTAGAGACTATAGAGCAATGTGGTCCCCGAAAGGGAAAGGGAAATGTTGTATAAATATGGTGTGGGACCAATATTTTATTTTCTGGAAGTTTTGTCATAGTGGCTTTAAGGTAATACCCACATATCACTCACATCCTCAGCTAAAATATAGATTGAAAAAATATTTTCCTTTATTTAGTCATGGAAATACCTTATTTTTTACTACATTTTATATTGTTGTTTTATATTCTCTTATTTTTAGAGACAGTGTCTCACTCTGTCTCCCAGGCTACACTGGCTTGATCTTGATTACTGTGGCCTGGAACTCCTAAGCTCAAGCTATTTCTGCCTTAGCCTAATGAATAGCTAGGACTAGCAGGCACATGCCACCAACAATGGGGTCTCACTGTGTTGCCCAGGCTGGTCTCAAACTCCTACCCTCAAGTGATTCTCCTGCTTCAGTCTCCTAGATTATCAAGATTACAGGCACAAGCAGTGCACCTTGCCTTGTATAATTAAAAATAAAAAATCAGGGCAGCTCCTGTGGCTCAGGGAATAGGGTGCCAGCCTCACATATCAGAGGTGGCAGGTTCAAACGTGACCTCGGCCAAAAACTGCAAGATATAAATAAATAAAAATAAAATCAAACCATGCACAAAATTAAAAAAATTAAGTTCTATTAACAACTACAGGCCCACATGAGAGAAAAACACAATTAAATTCAAGACGGTCGAAAGAGGTTCATTAATTCCCACTGAACAGGTACAACATATGGGTATAATGTACAGGTCTGTGACACAATTCCTTAGTGAAGGACTCAACTACAACTCAAACTTTACCTTACAAATCAAACAATGTAACCTAATCATACATTAATCTGAAAAAAGTAAAAAATTTAAAAAAAATTAAGGGGCAGTGCCTGTGGCTCAGTGGGTAGAGCACTGGCCCCATATACTGAGGGTGGCGGTTTCAAACCCCACCCCGGCCAACTGCAACAAAAAAACCAGCAGGACGTTGTGGTGGGCGCTGTAGTCCCAGCTACTCCGGAGACTGAGGCAAGAGAATCGCCTAAGCCCAAGAGCTGGAGGTTGCTGTGAGCTGTGTGATGCCATGGCATTCTACTGAGAGCAATTAAGTGAGACTCTTGTCTCTATGAGAAAAAAGAAAAAAGAGAAAAAAAGTTAAGTCCTTTCCCTTGCTGATCCCACCCTAAACTTCTCCCCACAGATAAGCGGTAAATGCATCTGAGCGTATCTTTCCAGCGTATCTTTTCCTCTTTCTCTCTCTCCTTCTCTTTCACTGACATTATGTCTGTTACTATACCCTGTTGAATTTCTTTTACATTATCTCTTTCCTCCCAGATTCTAGCAGCCTTTCTTTTTTTTTTTTAAATTTTATTTGTTTTTTTTAGGAAGCAGTTTTCCCAAATGGTATGTTAGGATAAACAGAAGTATTATAAAGATGTCAAAGGTTGTGAGGGGAGCTTCCTCTGCCGGCCCTCACCACAGGGGGTGCCCAGGGCAAACATGAGAACCTGGGCCTTCCTGTTCACGTCTCCAGGCCCTTCCACCCCAGCATCCAAAAAATGCCGAAACATGTTTTAATGCTGATTAGGAGAACACAATCCTCTTTCTTCAGTGCACCGAACTTCTAAATGCTCCCAGAAATCCAATTCTCTAAAGCCCTTGAAAGTCACATACAGCTTTGCCCTCTTCACGTCATTTCCGGGGGAGAACCATGCCATGGAACCCACAGAGAGAGATGTTAGAGGGTACTTTCTTGCCTAAACTGATCCTCAAAATCTCGCTTTTTATAGAATTGTTCACATCAATTCCTTTCCCTCAGCTAAGGAAACGAATGAACAAAAGCAAAACTCCTTTTCCCCAACCCTGATTTTAGTGACCCTTCACTGCTACTAGGTTGTTGTTGCTGCCTCTGGGTTCAGCCGTTCCTCTGGCCACCTTCACCTCCATCAGCCCAGCACACGACAGCATGTAACAAGGGCTCAAAGACAGAGACTTTGGTGCCTGATGGGTTGGATTTGAAACCTGGTTCTGACAATGATCAACTCAGTGTGTCATAGGCAAGTTACTCAAACTTTCTGGGCCCCGGCCTCCTCACTCCTAAAACAAGAATGACATTCACTTTTTAGGGTTATCGTGAGGATGCGACAACTCAATGTGATGATAATATAAAGCACAGAAAACTGCACAGTGCACGATAGATGCTCAAAATAAATGTAAGAATAAATTTAAAATAGAAGTTCAGTAGCCTGGCCACGTAAAAAAAATTTTATCTAAACCCTACTTGTTTGTATGCCGGGGCAACTGAGCATCCATGTGGGTGGGTCCAGTGCAAATGTATTTTTTGGATTTTTCCCCTACTTTTCCATTCTTGTCATCAATCACAGCATTTCCAAACACATCTCTTCAAAATACAATCCAAAATAACCCCCATACTCCAAATTCCAAGGCCCTGTTTTTATTAGAGTGTCCGCATTCATCTCCACTTCCTACCAAGACCTGCTTTGGTGAATTAAAAAATGTCAGGCAAGGCTTTGTCCACTTTCTCCTTTTGAAATTTCCTGCTGTCAGGGCTCTTTATTCTCAGTGCTATGGCAAAGAGTTCCTTCAAGGCCAAGGAGTGGCTTTCCATTATGCCATGGGTCAGGAGCAAGTTAAAGGAAGAGATGAGGTGGAGGGAAGACGGGAATGAAAGGGGAAGGGAATTGGCAAGCTGGGGCCAGGGGGATAAGCAGACTGGCCTCACTAGAGCAAAGGTAAAGCTGGAGATTAACCATGACATTGGGAGGGAAGGAAAAGAACCAGCAGGAGGCATAAGAGGCTGCAAGGTCACTGCGTCTTTGGGCACAGTGTGGGCAGGGCTCCCACTCCAGGGCTCCACTCACGTAGAGGATGGACCATTCGCGCTCTCTGAGTTGTGCAATGCAATGTCTTTAGTACACTGGACTGAGTCTAGATCTGATAACAGCCACCGAATCTCACCAGTAATCTTGTACTTAATCAGCAAAGAGGAATCCTTACCGCAGAGGCCTCCTGACATGCCCAGACACTCTTATAAAAACAACTCAGTAACTCAGGCATTGCAGATAATGTGTGCTTTGTGGCATACGCTTTCTTAAGGAAAACGGATTCTTTTGCAAGGGTAATATTTCTGGTTCAAATGGCTTCTTTAAATATTCTCTGGATTGAAGTCTCTGTGACTATTCCCTGAGTCACAAGGGAAATTAACTGAGTACACTCGTATATCCATTTATGTGCATATACACACATATACGCACGCAGGCTCCTCTAGAGAGAGAAGAATACCCACCCAAGTATGCTGCCTGGCTGGTGGACTCGGCCAGCCCTTCCCTGCGCAAGTCTTTCCCTGCGTCGCCGGGGGTGGAGCAGTGGGCCGGGGAGCTCTCGAGCATGAAGTTCTTGCTGCGGGAGGTGCTGATGATGCGAGGCGGCAGGAGCACGTTAATGACAGTCTGCAGCAGTAGCTGCACCTCGGGCTGCTCCAGCCACGGGCTATCTGAGGGGCAGAGTTTGGGAGAGGGAAGCAGAAAGAAAAACGGTCACAAGGCAGGGGTTGTACGTTAGATGCAGAAAATCTCAGCTCTCTTTCAAATTTCAAGCTATAACACCCTAGAAATTCCGGTGTTTTCCACCAAGTACTGCTTCTCTCATGGACAAAAACCATCTCTGGTACCTGAGCATTTTCTCCAAAGGCTTACGTTCTTAGCCAAGTCTCCTGCTTACCATTTCAATCTCCTTTCTTTTAGCAAATACTCATAATGTACTATTCTTACATTTGAGATAAACTTTTCCTATAAAAGAAGAACCTAAGAAGGAAGAGTAATGAAGACAGGTTGGCATTTAAGACTGGCAGATTTCTGCTAAACCCGGTAGCAGCAGGCCACAAAGTCCATTCACCTGTGAATTCTCATCTCACATTGTACTTCAGCTAACACCATTTCTTAACTGAATTGAAACAACGTCCTCCTGAGTTAGGCTTAACTGAAATTATTTTAAGTAGGATGTATCTTCTAAGAAGCAGAGCAGAGCAACTCTCGTCCCGGGGTGGCTAAACTGAAAAGAAAGAAAAACTCTTATGCCCTAAAGTAACCCTACTGAAATCGTTCAGATTGACCTCAGTGAAGGCTTTCATGGGAAAAGAAAGGAGAAATAACAGTCTGACATTTAAGAAAACAAAAACGACAGAGATAAATTTCCTTTAGTTAAATTAATCAGACCTTTGCTTCCAGATCCTACTGTGAGCACAAATGGGATGAGCAGATTTAAAAGCATCCCCTCCCTTCGCTCTTGGTTGGTGAATGGGGAGATCACATGGCTTAAAGGAAAATCTTCTTTTAAAGCCTGCGCAGCAATAATAGAGAAAAAGATTAATTGACCACCATTTCGCGTGTTTGTCTTACACAGCACGACGGAGACGGTGACTCCCTGCTGGCTGCTCCTGTAAACTATGGGTATCAATCGTTGTCTGCACAGCATACAAGATCCACTCAAGACTGATACTTTACCATTCGCTTGACATAACTGAGAGCTACATACCTAAAAAGACAGTAACAGCTTGAATATTCAGTGAACAATTACAATACTTATGGTCAGGTACAAAACAACCTCATTTCCCTATTAATTTTCTCCATGTTTCTACCAGTAATACAAAAAAGGAAAAGGAAGGAAACCAGAACTCCTCACTTGCTCCAGTTGGAAGTTATTTAAAAGCTCTCTGACCCCTGCCAAGGCCTTCAAGCCAGGAAACCGTAAGCAACGTAAAAAGAAATAAATGATCTTCGTACATGGGTTATTAAAATGTGTCATTGTAGGGATGTCAGTGTCTCCCTTCTGCGTGGCGGCCACTGTCCTTCATCTCTTTTCTGCTGTCTACCCATTCTCTGGATGTTGAACCATCAAGCTTGTTTGTCAGACGACAGGTCAGCTATCCATTGATATCAATTGTGTACTTCCCTTTGGTCACAGGGCTTTTCGGTGATTTACCATTCTCTAAAACTGGATAGCACGCAGAAATAGGCAGGAAAATTGTGATTCTGTACTTTTTGCATTGGAAATGATTATTTTAAGAAATGAAGTGGGAGAATTTTTTTTTAAAAAAGCACCCACAGTATTCAACCCACAATCATTAAAGAAAATTAAGATATTCAAAGTCTAGTAATAACATTTGAAAGAATTTATACTGCAATTCTTTCTGAAAATAATTTAAAACCAGACTGTGAATATTCCTGCCTCTTTTAATTAACAATTGTGAGCCGATTATCCATGAACCATTATTCTACACACATATCAAGTGACTGAAGTGGTCTCGAGCTTGTGGCAGGACTAAATGACTCTGCTATTTTTGAGATCTCAAGAAGAATTACAGAAGCACAACTGAGGACCCAGCTCAGGGCTGTAGCTCCAAACCCGTAAGTTTGGAGGTGTTCACACTTCTGTTTCACAGATTTTGCCCAGCCTTTGCAGAAAAAACAAAGAGAACACCATGATGTGGCGCCTCAACCAGCAACTTAATGAGCGTGACAAACAGGTAAGCAGTCACACCTGTATCTGCAATGCTACAAGCCGGACAACAGCTGTGCTGAAGGGCAGAGGTGGTGAGAGATAAGGGCTGAGATGAAGAAGGGGTAATCCATCAGCAACACTGGAAGGTCCTACCACTCCCATCACCTGAAATACAAACAGAGCACATGACCAGCCTTGACTATTGCAATTTCATGCAACCATAATAAAGGCGTCTTAATGATAGTAATAATAATAATGATGGTAATAATAAATTGAAGGTTGGGCATGTTACTTGCAATATTTTCTTGTTGCCTTCTTTCGAAGGCATGTAATGTCTAGAGTCCGATCGAACATTGCACTGGATTCAGCCCAGGTTTTGTAGAATGTTGTTTATAGTCCACTATGTAAATAATGAGAGATGAACTAACAAGCTATTCTAATCAGGAGATTGGACACTTACTTGTGGATTCAAGGGAATGCAGACAACATTCTCTGATGCAGCAAATACCGACAAAAATGATGATAGCAGCAGCTCTATTCGCACTAGGCATTCCAACTACAATTTATTGCTTGACTAGTTAAGCAGCAGGTCCTACTCAATGAAATGCTCTAACATGATTTCCACACATTTTACAAAACCTTCTGAGGACCAGGCTCTAGATATTACATAGATGATTTAAAAAAAAATTTTTTTTCTTCACCCATAAATCTGAAACTGGCCAACTCACAGCGTCATTTTGCAGTATAAAAGAAAAATATGTCCTTTGCATTTTAAATCCCCCCCCCCAGACCACCTCGACTTTTAGCCAATTGTGCAGTCTCCGCCACCCCACTCTCCAACTGGCAGCCCTCAACTCTCAGCGCAACTTGAAGAGGTGAATTGTCAAGGTAGTGCCTGGGAAGCAGCACACCACGATCCTGTCTGAGCAGGGATCGGCTCCTGGCCTTCCCATGCACCACCCTGAAATGTACCTCACTATTTTAGTGTCACCTGAGCCGTCTGTTTTCATGGGTAGGTAGGGGCACAAAAGTGGTTGACCTGTAAATCTTCAATTCAGAGAAGTCAATAGCAGAGTTAAATTTTGCAAAGTTTCATAAGATTGCCACTTGGCTACTCACCAGATTGACACAGACATTGATCAGTGACCTAAGGTGAGGCAGGAAGGATATGATTGGCTGCCTCTGAAGTGTCAAACAAACCCCTTCAATCAAATTGCTGGCAGGCTCCCACTCAACCTGTCGCCTGGAATACAATATAGGAGCCATTAGCAGCTTGGCTCCCTTCCGGAGATAGTCTGAAACAAGTGAATGAGACAGTGACTCTGACACCATCTAAGACAGGTGTGCGTCTGAGACAACAAAGTGCTTTACACGGGATGACGTTTACCCAAGCTGTTCCAAAAGTACAGAGCACACTGGGAGGGGAGGAAGGACTGAGAACGTGGCAGAGGCAATCCTGCCCCACTCGACTAATGAGACAAAATCTAGTGAAGAGAAAACAGAGATGATGAACGGCTTGCATTTTAAGTTCCGTGATTTTAAGCTTTGGGAGAGGGAGCTGAGACTGTCATTACAGGAAACCCATCAACAGGGTAATTACTATCCATAGAACTGATCTGATCCTGCTGCATTTCTGAAATCTGTTTATCAGCGACACGTGATCAGCTTTCACATCAGACTACCGCTAATTGGATTTATATGGCTTAACTCCTGCCAGAAAGATCGCATTAGAAGAAAATAATTTATTTAAAAAGTGTCCTTTCTTTGTCTTCCAAGAAATGACATATTTTTTGGCTACTTTCTATGGCGGTGTAAATGGTGATGCTGTATATGTATATATAACACAATTAGGTGAACATCAAATTGTCTGTAATAAAGGTCAATCCATTTTGTAATCCTCCCAGTAGTAATTATCATCCCTGTGGATGATAATTCATCCCTGTGGCCCCCAAATAAACATGCTGGGCTTTGCTGTTATCGGCACTATGCCTATATATTTTCCTGGAAATTCTTTCAAAGCTTGTATTTCCTGGCAAAGTGGAATCTCTGCAATGACAAAATGGAGGTGTATTCAGAAATGAGGATGTAACTGACATCCCTGATGCTGAAGGTGCCCAAGTCATCTTTAGGTCAGGTGCAGTCAACATTTCTTGTGCTGAAGTGAGATCACCTAAAAGTTAAATCCAAGCCGATCTCATCTTCGTAGCACGCTCCTCCAGAAAATTGCCTACTGCTGACCCAGTCTGTGCATTAATCTAGGGGTCTACTCTGGGAAGCGTGAAGTTCTTTATAATGAGCTTAACTATCTGACAAATGGGTCAGTTTATGGACATGTTTGATATCGTTAGGTACCAAGTTTAACTATTTAAGGAAAGTAATTTATTTTGACACATCCTCCTAAGACAATTATAAATCTTTGATAAGCCAGTTGCTGATGGAAATGCTGTGTTGGGATCACTAAAAAATCGTGCTTCAAGAATGAACATTTAAAATAATGGGTAGGTGGTCACCACCATTGCATAAAAGAATCCATGTATAAGAAGAAATCGTATATTCAAAGGAAATCTTTTGATTTATTTTTGTTCAGTAACTTCTGAAACCTGCATATCACAGACTGGAGATCACAGGCTAGTAATACCCAGAAAAGTTCTGAAAAATTGAACATTAAGCACTATGCGTTCTTGGGCAAGAGTTGCATTGCTTTGGGGTTTAGTTTAAGAGGATAGGAAGTGTTCTCCCTGACCCAAACTTGAACTTCTCCAGTCCATGAGCTTACCAGCATTTATCAACTGACTTGTCTGCTCCCTATGACTGTAATTTCCAAATTGGGCTGCCATCTCCAAATACGTTGGTTCAGAGACTCTGCTAAGAAGAAGGCTACCAGTGGGTATGTCTCACGCCCATAAACACATATCAAGTGGTAATTTCAGGTACTAAATATTTATCATTTAGTACCATGCTAAATTAGGTCTGAAGGTGGAAACTAGGTACCTGTTATCATTCCTGTAAGCTTGTTAGCTACTGCTTAGCAGATTATTATAAAACTTGACATTTCTGTAAACTGGTCCCTAAATATGTTAACTAGCTATGTTAAATATAGCAATGGGGACATCAAATTAATTTTTCTTCTCTGATTAGTTATCTTATAAGGCATATTTCAGAAAGAATTCAGGGATACTAGTTGAATTTCTTATGTGTTTCAGGTAAGAAACAAGACAGCTAAGGAAGGGATAGATTTTTTTCAAGATGGACACACTTTTTTTTTTTTTTAATTCTGGCCTGGCAGAGACAAAGAACACACATATTTTTAAAGAGAATGTTATTTCCTCAAAAATGGGGACTCTGCTACTTAGGCATTCACAGACCCAGTTAGTTATAGACATGTATCAACAGAAAACTTTGAAGTCATTCATTCAACGCTCGATTGATCCATCATCTTAAAAAATGACAAACCCTAACTTTGAAATTTATAATATTCACAGCTGTCTGGAGGTATCCTCACCTCAAGGTAGGCATCTTGTGAATTTTGTTGAACATTCTATCCAATCTCTTTAAGATGAGGATAAGGGCCGGCCTCACTGCCTCGGCTGTCCAGTCGGTAATGGGCAGCATCTCCATGATGTAGCGCCGAAGCCCACGGCTCTCCATTGTCTGAGTGTCATACGGTGCCAGCTTCAGAAGGGAGTGTGCAATTTCTGCCAACCTAAAATTTTTTTTTGAGTAAACTTAGAATTGCACAGTAGAAGTTTTCCCACTCAACATCATGCTAATTACCTCCTTTCAGGACATGAAGTCTCTGAATAAAGAACATTCTTCCCCACATCCTCCACCCCTCTGCTCCTCTTTCACATATCAGGACATTGAAACCTGCATGCACATGAACAGATGCACATCAAATGTCCAAGTAGGCGTTATGGCTTCAGAACCCTTTATGTGCCCACAGTCAAGGTCAAGGGCACCCTGTAAAAAGTAATATTGGTTTTTACTGCAGCCCAAGGAGTTCTTCAAACTCCATTTCCATTTCTCTCCTTCAAAACTGCCTCCTCTCCTTTTGTCCTATACGTGGACCCTCCTGCTTGCTGACATTCTTTATATAATCGGCCCGGCTGTTCTGCCTGGATGGCTTTTGTTGTGGTTGTCTCTACTTCTCAGATTTCCTAACTTCATTCCACATAGGAACTGCCAGAGAGGAAGTCATGCTTCCTTCAAGGTGGGTCCAGGTTCCCAGTCCCCAGAACCAGGTGTCTATATCCAACGAGTGGGATTTGCCTCAGTGGGGAACTGCCCCACAAATCTGATTGGGCAAATGGGGTTTCTGGTAAATGTAATAATTGATTGACTAGATAATCTTCAGAGCTGGATATGGATTACCAGTTTCCAAATAATACAGATACAATGACAAGGGCTTAAAGTCAATTTAATTTAATTGTGTATGGAGGAGGAAGTGTTTTGGAATTTTACAGTGCCTCATAGGACAAATACACTAAGCAGAGGCAGAAGGTATAGATGTTATTAAGAGGCAACATATACCCATTTCTGGAAATGTCTTTCACATTATATGATAGTAGTGTGATTTTACTCTTTTCCAAAAAAGACTTAGATTCTAAAAAATATACCCAAGGCTTTTCTCACAGTGTCTGAAATGTTCATATTCTTTGTTAAGGTACTGGTAATTCCCTTGAACACAAATTTCTTTAACAGGGTAAAATCTTTAGTGACTATGTGAATCTTTGGCTTGAATCAGCATTTGCCTCACCAGGCAAACTAAGGATCGGATGGAAGTGGAAAGCAGGCAGGGAAACCCTGGAGGAGCAGTGCACAGAGGCCACCTGTGAGTGGCAGGATCAGGAGGCAGGTGTACACCGTGAGCTTCTAGGACTGGTACTGAAAGAGGTGAGGTGGTGTGAGATAAAGTGACAGCAGAAATAAGCTTTTCTATTTTTTTTTTCTTTGAGACCGAGTCTCACTCTATTGCCCTGGTTAGGGTGCTGTGGCATCATCATAGCTCACAGCAACCTGAAACTCCTGGGTTCAAGTGGTCCTCTTGCCTCAGCCTTCGAGGAGTCGGCACTACAGGTGCCTGCCACAATGCCCGACTAGTTTTTCTATTTTTTTTTCTTTTTTTAGTAGAGACAGGTCTCCCTTTTGCTCAGACGGATTTCATACTCCTGAGCTCAAACAATTCACCTATCTTGGCCTCCCAGTGTGCTAGGATTACAGGTATGAGCCACCACACCAGGCCAAGCTTTTCCATTTTTTTGAAGCAAGTTGGCCTTGGAAAAGCTCTGAGGATAACATTCTTAGAGTCATGCAATTTCAGGGTTGAAAGAGATCATAATAGTCCTGCAGGAGCATGGAATACACAATGTGTATTCAGTGTATACACATTGAATCATACACAGCTTAAAATGAAATGAAAACTAAAACATGTAGTTTTCCAGGCCCATCCAAGACCTAATGAACAAGACTCTGCTAGGGTTGGGCCAATAAATCTGTGTATTTTTAATTTTTACTTCGGAAAATCGCAAACATGAACAGGGGTAGAGAAATGAGTATATATTAAGCCCCCCAAGTGTACCCATCACTCAGATTTGACAATTGCCAACTCATGACCACGCTTGTTTCACTTATGCTCCAATCATTCTTCCTTCTCCCTATACCGAATTATTTCAAAGTAAATCTCAAGCATCATATTATTTATCCATACATATTTAGTATGTGTTTTTAAAGTTAAGGAGTCAAAAAATTAACCAAAATACAATGTGACATTTAACAAATTAAAAATTATTTATTGTTTTTAAATCTAGGTTGTTTCCTAGATTCTCATTCTGTCTCACAATTTTTCTTTTGGAGACAAAGTCTCACTCTGTCACTGTGGGTAGAATGTGGTGGTGTAGTAAAAGCTCAAGGCAACCTAAACTCCTGTGCTCAAGGATTTTCTTGCCTCAGTCTACCAAGTAGGTGGCACCCACCACACCTGGTTAATTTTTCCATTTGCAGTAAAGACAAAATCTTACCCTTGCTCAAGCTGGTCTTGAACTCCTGACCTCTAGCAATCCTCATGTCTTGGTTTTGCAGATTGCTAGGATTACAGGTGTAAGCCACCATGCTCATAATTTTTAAACACACGTTTTTGATTTTTACAAATCAGGAACAAATAAGGTCCATAAATTTCAGTTGGTTGGCACATCTTTAAGTGTCTTTTATTTATTTTAATTAATTAGTTCTTGTTTGAGGCAGAGTCTCACTAGAGACTCCCACTAGAGTGCAGTGGTATTATCGCACCTCAAAGAAACCTCAAACTCCTGGGCTCAAATGATCCCCCTGCCTTAGCCTCCCAGAGTGTGAGCCTCCTGGCTGTCAAGTCTTTCTTAATTTGGGTGAAGACTTTACAACTTTTGTGTTTACCTGGATGAAGTTGAAACACATTCTTCTTAATAAAGTATCTCAGGAATGGAAATAAAGGTATCCACTGTACTCAATACTAATTAATAAATCAACAACTATATGCCCACAGGAAAGATAAACACAAATACAGTCTAGCAAGGGAGAGGGGAGTGGAGGGTGAGGGGAGAGGAGAGGAGGGCGGGTGATTGACAGGAGGAGGGAGGGCAATTGCTGGGATCTCACCTAATGTGCCCAGCGTGAGGGTAAGGGTGAGGGTGTTCAGCTCAACAACTTGAACTTTACCTTAGAATTGAAAACAATGTAACCCAGACATTTGTACCTTCATATTAATTTGAAATAAAAAATAAAATAAGTTTTTCTTAATTTGTAAATTTCCCCATCTGCTTTTCCTTTTTACTATCTTATAATTTATCTGCAGTGAAAAGTCTGGAGTTTGCTGAGTGAATCTCCTTGGTACAATCTCATTCATCCTACTGTCTCCATATTTAACTATTGGAGTTAAATCCAGGGGCTAGATCTACAGAATCAGTTTTGATTTTCTGGCAAGGGTACCAAGAGGTGACATATACTTCCACCAGGAGGCCCACACGTTTCCTAGCTGTGGCTCTTTTTATGATGTTAGCTGCCGTTAGTGATCATTGCACAGACCCGTTAATGAGTTAGGAGGGGTACGATGGCAATACTGTGTCATTCCTTTTCTCATATACTAACCACAGGGTTTTGATAGAGAAATTTTGATCACTCCAAGAGGACAGGAGAGGTAGAATGAATAAATGCCTGGGAGGATGTCTGGGGTAGGAGCACCCCAGTTGATGTTGATATGCTCTCTGGTTTAGGAATCACAGCTAAGCCATTACCTCCCTAATTCACAGATTGTTCAACGACTGCTTCATCTGACAAGATCCAGGAACAGAAAGTTCTATAAAGCAATTCATTCTATTGTTGGGGATCCACACTTTGAGCAGTTCTCCTCATAATCAGGTTGCTAAATTCTCCCCAATTTCTTCTTACTAGGCTTATTCTGAAAGCATAGATCCAATACATCTTCTCCAGGGCAACTTTTTGTTATCTAGAAGAAGTTATTATCTCTTCCTTTCCAGTGTCTTCTCTACAGTTGGAACATTCATGTTGTCCTGGGAATTATATATGAATGTGGGTGTTTTAAAGAAATGATTGTAAGCAACCAATACATTTTTTGGTTTATCTCTTTCTCATGAATATGTCATGCAGAAAATAATCTGTGTGACAAGTCAGAGTTTATCTATAGGTGCTTATTTATTTTCTTTTAAAAATTTTTTATTTTTAATTGACAATAATTATACATATATTCATGGAGTACAAAGTGATTTTTTTTTTTTTGAGACAGAGCCTCAAGCTGTCCCCCTGGGTAGAGTGCCATGGCATCACAGCTCATAGCAACCTCCAACTCCTGGGCTCAAGCAAGTCTCCTACCTCTGCCTCCCAAGTAGCTGGGACCACAGGTGCCTGCCACAATGCCTGTCTATTTTTTTGGTTGCAGCTGTTATTATTGTTTGGTGGGCCTGAGCTGGATTCGAACCCACCACCTTAGGTGTATGTGGCTGGCGCCTTAGCCACTTGAGCCACAGGCACCGAGCCCAAAGTGATTTTTGTATATTGATCATGTTAGGGTAGTTAGAATAGCCATCATCTCAAACATTTATTTGTTAAGAACATTCAATATACTCCTAGTTGTTTTGAAATGGTTGTTGTTAATTATATTAATAATATATTATTGTTAATTATAGCCATCCTATAGAAGAATAGGACACTCGAACCTATTCTCTTTATCTGGCCATAATTTTTTTTATCCTTTAGCAAATCTCTCCCTATTCCTTTCTTCCTCGGCCCCTTTCCCAATTGCTAATATCCTATGTCCTAGTTTTTTACTTCTTTTAAAAATGGCATAGAGAAATGCTTGAGAAATGATCAGCCTGTATATTTTAAGCTTGAGAACTGTAATTAGAGTTGAACTTGACAGTTATTTTGTAGATTACTGTCTAAGTTTGTTTAATTCTTGGTCATGTTAACAAAATAAATTTTCTCTGAGCATAAAACAACATTTCCTCTTCATAAGTCTTTGCTGTACTATCACATGAATAATTTCTTTTTTTTGGCTGGTGCTGGGTTTGAACCTGCCACCTCCGGCATATGGGGCCAGCGCCCTACCCTTTTGAGCCACAGGAGCTGCCCAAATAATTTCTTAATAAACAAAATTATGGTCCTTTCCCAGTAAGAACACAGGAGATTTTTCCATTGAGAGGGAAGGAGAAAGGAGAGAGTGACAGAGAGTTTATGGAGAGATAGAAGGCAGGAGGGAACGAGGGGGGGGGAAGGGAGGGAGGGACAGAGAGAATTTGCAGCTCTTACTATCCTGTGGCTTTGGTAGCTCTAGATTGGGAATGAGGCAATAAATTCCCTTAAGGCAGAGACTCTAGCGATCAACCATATATTCTGCAAATGCAGAAGTACAGACTGTGTTCAGTACTGCCTTTTAACTCTGTCTCTATTCAGTTTTTCTGTAAATGTCTCCTATATTTTTATATTATCCCATTTACCTTTTTTAAATCAACTCTCCTTGGTGACATTATCCACTCTTACGACTTAATTCTGATTTAACACTACCCACAATTTATATTTGTACTTAGTTCTGACTTCTGTACATATCTTATGCCCTTAATTTATAAGAGAAAATCTTAATTACATCCTTTATTTGGTATAAGGTCTAAGCATATGGGTTTGTTCCTGCTTAGCAACACAGAACACCTCTACTTGTTCAGAGAAGATGACAGGCCTGTCTTTATCAAAATCTTGTGAGAAATTGCATTAATCCAGAGCATTTAGTCTAAATATTCCCTGGACACTAAAAATTTAGGTCTCCTAAAGAGAACATGCAGTAATTGCTCTTGGATGATATCATCCTGGCGACAGCTCGGACACTTTGGTGAATTGCACTGTGACATTATGCCAACTTTCCCTCCTGACAGGCGTCCAGCATTTTCTCCCCTATGGAGATATGGATGAGGACATTGTTTATCTCACCACTCTTTCAACAGACACCAACCAGGAGACATTTGGTGTATCTGAAAATGATACATCAAAATGAAGGCCACACAAGTCAAAGTTTTTCCCTGATCTCCTGCCCTCCAGTTTCTGGCCCTTCATTCTTCCCCAGGCTACTCTAGAAACTAGAATCCCTCTTCCCCAAAGTGGGTTATTGAAACAAGGACACCTTTCTCCTGAAGCTATCCATAAAACTTAAACATGTTACTTTTTCTCCTTGCCTTCAGTATAAAAACTGGCCATAAAGAAATTATCTTACCTGCCTTGTTTGATTGTAGGTCATAAGACTCCCATTCCAGAGAGGGCCTTGCCTTATACCCAAAAGGAAGGCAGGCTACATAGAAAGGCCCAGAAGAATCTAAACAGGCAGGCCTTGCTGGGTTTCCCCACTTACTCTCCTAGCAGTAGCTCATGCCCATCATATTTCCACGTAGCTGCTATACTTGGTTAAACCTAACTATAAAAGTAGACAGTTTCCACGGTATCTTTGGGTCTTCATTCTAAAGGCTCATGTGTCACATAAAACTATGATCAAATAGATCAGGCAGGGTAGATCATGCCTATAATCCTAGTACTTCGGGAGGCTGAGGCAGAGGATTGCTGCTTGAGCTCAGGAGTTTGAGACCAGCCTTAGCAAGAGCAAGAGCAAGGTCCCATTTCTATTAAAAATAGAAAAAAAAAATTGGCCAGGCATTGTGCTTGTAGTCTCTGCTACTCAGGAGTCTGAGACCGAGAGAATCACTTGAGCCCAAGAGTTTGAGGTTGCTTCAAGCCATGATGAGGCCCTGGCACTCTACCCAGGACAACAGAATGAGACTCTGTTATAAAACAAAACCATAAACAAAACAAAAAAACAAAAAAACCCCCTATAAGCAAATAAATTTATATGTCTTTTCTTCTATTAATCTACTCTTTTTCAGGTAATTTAAGTAAACCTTCAGTGGGTGAGGGGAAAGTCTCCCCTTGGCCCTTACAACAGATTTCTCATTCTTCATACTTAAAAAAAGTATTGTTTCACCAAATAACTGGTTATTTTTATCTTACTGACACCATCATTTTGTAATTAATCATTTTTCATTCATTGCTTTGATAACTCTGATGCTCAGGGTCAAATTTATGATTCATGAATAATTCCTCATGTGATCTCACATCAATGTCCTGTGGTAATTTATCATAAACATAATTTTTCTTTTTTTTGCTCACTTTTCACATTGTTCTGATTCTATATTTATATATACTACCCATTGTATCCTATCTAAGTTGCCTCAAATCCTTGATAAACTGATAAATACATAAATGCATACATGTGATTATAGTATGTGTGACACTATATTATAGTTATTTTCTGTTTCTTGAATTGGACCGTGTAATCTGAAGGACCGGGACCTTATTTTAGACCCTTACTGTGTAGTGCAGTATTTGGATCATTACCATTTGGATCTTTTTCATTACCTTTAAGTATTCAATGTATCTTAGATCTGTGCCAGGCACTGAACTAAAGCTCTTAAAATTACAGCTCACTTGGCCTTTAATAAGTATTGGCCTCTAGAGGGAGCTCCAGGCCTCCCTGACTCTTGCTGTCCCCTCCCTCAAGGTGTCCTAACAGGATATAGGACAGTTAGTATTCCCTGGTGTCTCCCTCTCACACACACATACTTATCCATCTTTTAGGAATCTTCTTCCCTTTCTCTCACAAAATGGCTGTTGGTAATAGTGATTTTCTGACTCTGGAAAAGCGATGTTTCTCAGTTTATATAATTACTTAGGTCAGCTAAGGTATCGGGGGAAAGACAGCGGAGGGATTGAACAGGGCCCTGGGCTGCTATTGCAACAGGACCTTCACATTCCAAACTTCGGGACGTTCTCTGAAGACGCCAGTCTAGGAGCAGAAATTCTCAGTGTGAAATTGTCTCTTCCCATTACCGCAAAAGGGGGAGTGAAAATGTGTCCACAATTCAAAGAATGTGAAATTGGCATGAACTGAAAAGCGGCAGCTCCACTCACTGCGCATGTCCGGCCCTGCCTTTCCCTTCACTGGGTACTTTCTAAATTTTTTCAAAGAATGATTTTTAAAAAGTCAACTTGGAAATTGGTGTGTTTTGTTAAATTGCAATCTTACTTCTGAGTGCGAGGACCTAGTTCTACCTTTAGCTTTATAGATGCATTGAACTTTCCAAGTGAGTCTTTTGTTACCTACGAAATTTCTCTTTCAAGGAATTTCTATGATCCTTTACAAACTGTTACAAATAGAAGGTCCTGTGGAATCACAAAACGTAAACATGGACTTTAGAGTGAGTAACAAGTAAGTGGCACCTCCATAGGAAGGAGAGAATGTGAGTGCGTCAAGGTGTAACTCGGGGCCTCTCCCTGGCACAATAGGACTAAGATGCTTAAACGCTGACTGGCACAATCAGTTAAGAATTTTTACAAGGACAAGTTTTTTGAATTGTTGGAAGGCCATTAGCATGAGTATAAAGAGGATTTCAGGCCCAAGCAAAGTCTAGAAGGTAAAACTTCCTTTGGGTCTTGTTGCTGAGTGCGTAGGGAGTCTGGGGGGCAGAATGGGTACTCCAGCAAAAAGTAGTCATGCATTATTCATGTAAGAAAACCCAGGAGAGACACTGGACTCTTGTGAAAAATTGGAATCTAGGGAGTCAATAGAATTGACAAGTGATGAAATTTGCCTTTCCCTTTCTTTTATTGAAAAGTAAATATATAGACTGTGTTTTTTGTCCTAAGAACCCCCCACCCGGTCCACTGTGAGATCCTGTTTGATGGACCTCATCTACACTTCACCAGGTAACTGGTATGTCATGTGTCCAAGTCCTTGGAAACAAATCGTTCTGAGTATCTTATGTTTTTATTCTGGAAACCTCCCAGCCCCGGCCAACACACCTACTCAGACACATGGCCCAAGCTATGTCCACACTCAGGTGCAGGGAAAGCGAGGTCAGTACCTCATGTGGGACTTCACATCCAGCAGCTCCAGGGCGGTGACTCGGGGCTCTCCAGCCAGATTTTGCAAGATCTTCAGCCTTGGCCCACAGTGTTTATAGAATTCTGTGCAAATATTCAGCAGGGACTCCCGAGGCCTTCTGAACTCTTCCCGAGCAATTCGTTCATCCAGTTCCTCCCGGGGAAGGCCCTGCCCTTCCTCCAGTAGATGAAGGTTTTCCCTGGGAAATTATAAAAGATTAACTGGGGGTCTGAAAACGTGAGCATGTGGCCCCTATGAGAGGAGGATATTACACTGAGGAAAAATACAAGATTCCCAATGAGTTAATGACTCGGTAGCGTGAGGAGAACCTCGTCTGAAGAATAAAGAAAGTTTATTAACCTAGAAGAGACTGTCATCCCGAATTGCAGTGGCTGTACATTAGTGACTTCCTGGGAAATTACACAGAAATAGTATGTCATGCTTCAATTAAATAAAGTCTAATGGAATCATAACCCAGCTCAAAGACAATCATCTCAAGATGTCAGGACTGGTATAAAATTACAGCAAGTCTTTCTGTACCTGATAAAGTGCAGTTTGGCTCCTTGTTCTGGGTACCTGGGAGTTAGAAAAATAGTCTGCATAACTATCAGAGCAAGAACAGGGTCCCTTAACTGGGGCTTATTATTGACTTTTTCATATGAAAAGCACTTAAGCTGTAGAATGTATAAAAAACTACACATTCTCATAAGCTCATGAACATATACATATTAATCCAAAACAGGAAAGTTTTATCTTTCATTGGGTTATGCACATGATGCAATTACAGCTGCTATGAAAGCTTTTGTTGCCATGTAATTTGGGTAAAGACAAACATTATAATAACATATACCAACTCCTAGACTGTGGCCAAATTACAGAAGTTCTTGGAATTTTGAAATCTCAGTTACAGTTTGAACGTGGTGTGCTCTGAGATGATCCGTTGATGAAACACTGATGACTTCAGTTCTAGAGACTTATGATTTTATGATTCATTGATAAGACTGAGGTCGCTTTCTTCATGGACCATTCATCTAATAGTTGAGCCTAACTCAATTTGCCTAGAGAAGGCCCTAAATAGCACTTCAATTAGAGTATGTCATTTTTCCTTAATATAAGAAGTTAAGGCATGAGTTAACCATCCCATCAGTCAACCTGTAGCTGGGTTTAGAATTTACTCATTTTTAATTTTTAATATAAGCACATATTATGAATAGGGAATTCACTTTACATAAACAATGATATGCACTCAAAAATGTGCTTCCTAGAGAGTAGAAAATTATTTAAGTTTCTCGTTATGATTTCCCTGCTAACTACTTCATATTGGGAAAAAAGAACTTTCTCTTAAGCTAGTTTTGAGTTTGTCTTATCTTCCTTGGAGGAGGAAGCTAACTCTTTTGTTTGTGTTGAAGCACTTAAGGTTAACATAGCATGAAACAGGTAAAATATTAACTAGCATAAATAGTGCCTGAGTTACAGCAGGAGATTAAATCCACAACCACAGGAAAGCATCACTTGAGGATATAAGTCAAAGTTGGGAAGAAATGTCCATATAAAAGCAAGTTGGCTATTACTGCCCAGGGGATGAGAAACCATCTTCGGATTATTATTGTTTATTTGCCTTTTGTTGGGGGCAAATGAAATAATACTGGAATAGTTCAAAGACCACCCAGGAGGCAGAGACTATCTAGTCTGTTCATGCAAACAAATCGACACAAATAGCAATTAATGAAAATGGTCTGAATATCTTTTCAATAAGTTCAAAAGAAGCCGTGCTATTTTCGTGTGCCGCTAAACTTTCACCTTGGAGGTTTTCACACTCAGTATTGACTATTCTCAGGATTCCTTTCATTTCCAACAGCTGAAATTCAGCTTGTATGAAATTGAGAGATCATAGAGGAATAAGGTACGTGAATTACCTGGTGTTCACACCGGATGACATGGTGTGGTTGGCTGTGGTGGCTCCCTTGTGACCTTGGTCACACCTGCTCATCTGTGGGGCTGTCATGGGCCTGTAACAATGACAGCGATCACCACAAAACAACAACAAGTGGAAACATTTATGAAATCCTCATGTTAATGAGGTTCACATAAGTTTTAAGTTAGTTTTGGAGTCTTAAAACTAATATTCTGAGAGGCACGTTATAGGGAACGCTGATGCTCAGGGGTCTGTAAGCTCACCATGATTCAAGTTCTTCTGCTTCTTGATTTTGTGAATAATAAACTATAACTCTTCAAACAAGACATTTATGAAATAAAACTTGTGAGTCAGAACTGATTAAGTAAGAGGTAAGAGCTCATTCTTCAATCCTGCAGGTACCAGGCAGTAAACCATTCTAGATACTAAGTACAAGGCAAAGTTGTCTGGACCACTTTGGCCACATGTATCATATTCAGCCACTCGGTTTTTCTGAGAAACTATCAAAAAGGTGAAAGAATTTTCTTAGTCAAAATTATACCTAAGACTGTCTGAAAAGTGAGTAAAGCTGCTATTGATTTCAAGTAATTTAGATGCTTCGTAATAGATTTGAATCATCTTATTTTATATCTTCAGGATTTATTTTAAATATTGGGTAAAATTTGTCTCTGTATTAGCATTTGGGACATAAAAAGGATACTGCCATTATTCAAAGAAATGGCTTTTCTGAAATCTCAGGCTTGCTTCTGTGTTACTCATTCTGTATGCTAGGTATGGCTGGATAACTAAGTTTTAACAGCCATAATCAGATCTTCTTTTTTCCATGACAAGCAGAATTTCAAGATGATTCCTAAGATCTTTGCCTCTTGCTGCTACTCCGGTGATTATGTTATTTTAAATGTCAAAAAGGCAAAGCACTCAGGTTGGTATAATTTAATCACACCAGCCTTTTATAAGCAGAGGGTTCTTTTCTAGCTGAGGGCCTTGAGGTCTGAATGAAGCAAGAGCAGGATTAACTGCACCACTGCTGGCTGGAAGACGGAGGGCGGCCATGTGAGAAGGAATGCAGGACTGCCCCTGAGTTCAGCCAGCAAGGAAATGGGGGCTCAGATCTAAAGGATTTTGCCAAACACCAGAGTGAGCTCAGAGGTGCTTTCCCGCCCGTACTTTCACACAAGAGCTCAGACTGACCGGCACTTGGACTCCTGCCTTGCAAAACACTGAGCAGAGAACCTGAGAACCCAGTTGAGACTTCCTGGGTTTCTAGTCTACAAAACTGTGCGATAATGAATGCAGTTTGTTGGTTTGTTTGTGTTACTGTTTGTTTGTTTATTTGTTTTTTGAGACAAGTCTTGGTCTGTCACCTGAGTTAGCGTGGCATTACCTCAGCTTAGCTCACAATAACCTCAAACTCCCATGTTCAAGCAATCCTCCTGCCTTAGCCTCCCGAATAGCTGGGACTACAGGCACCTGCCATTATGCCCAGCTAATTTTTCTATTTTTAATAAAGATGGAGTCTTGCTTTGTTCAGGCTGGTCTTGAACTCTTGAGCTCTAGGGATCCTCTGGCTCAGCCAAGATTACAGGTGTGAGCCACTGTGCCTGGCCAATGAACACATTCTGTTTTAAGCCTTGGTTTGTGGTAATGTGTTATACGGCAATAGAAAACTAATACATTTGTAATATACTTATTTATGTAATAATGCTTATATATTGTTAAATTTCCAGGGTTTTTTGTTTGTTTGTTTTGTTTTTCTGAGACAGAGTCTCACTCCATTGCTCTGGGTAGAGTGCTACAGTGTCACAGAGTGTAACAACCTCAAACTCTTAGGTTCAAGAGATTCTCTTGCTTCAGCCGCTCAAGTAGCTGGGACTATAGGCACTGGCAACAGTGCCTGGCTAGTTTTTCTATTTTTAGTAGAAATGGGGTCTTGTTCTTGCTCAGGCTGGTCTCAAACTCCTGAGCTCAAGTGATCCACCCACGACAGCCTCCCAGAGTGCTAGGATTATAGGCTTGAGCCACCATGCCTGGGCTGTTAAATTTCTTTTCTCAAGATAAAGAAATTAGGAGTGTGGACGTGAAGGGGATTTTTATCTTCCTTTTGTAAAAACAATGAAGCCAGTTTTGTTAGCACTACCAACCCAATGAAGCTAGTCTTCTGCTCCACCAAAATATTAAGTGCACTGAAATATTCAAAGTCACAGAATTTTAAATGTCAGGGCTCCCTTCATAACTGTTCATGAAATTTTGGGTAAGTCAATTTTGGATAAGTTCATTGACTTGTCCTTTTAAAAATGAATAGAAAGGAAGAAAGCCCCACCATTATAAACCGTGGGGAGGAGTAACTAAAGGACCACTTTTCGTCTGTCCTCCAGTTGTCGGAGGGACCTAGTGAACAACCAGATGGACACGGAAGGGAGTGTGTGAGTCTTATGTTACTCGTCAGGCCTGCCTTCCCCAGGACGTTCACGAAATCACCAGCAAAGGAAACACTGGGGCTGTTTCCATTAGAAAAGGCAATCCCAGCGCAGGGCTGTCTGTTCCCCCGCTTCCCATTTCCTCATGTAGGTCCCTCTGAGCATTTCAGGATGACAGTCTGTCCAAGGCTACCTTCTGCTTGCCCATGCAGGCAGCAAAGCTCATGATTACAAACCAAACATAGATTGATGTTAATGAGTAACAAGCTCACTCACTCTCTCACCTGCTGGTACATGCTGAAAACATCCTCCCTGGAGGCAAGCACTTCCCTCTTACCGGCACGGCAAGATAAATCTGGGGAAGTTGGTGCCTTCTGGTGGGGGCATTGATAGAATTTTGTGCTTTGAATTTGGCAGTTTAGACTGGACACAGCATGGCAGGGTGGAATGGATGGAGAAGAAAAGCCGGTCACAGGCATAGTGCCCACATCCACTGTCCCCATGCCCACTCTACGTTTTGTCCCATCCAGAGCCCCCATCTGCCCCTTCCATGCCACATGGCAACTCAATTCCTCGGCTTATGCACCAAGGATCTTGTCACAGGACTAACTTCCCGAACTCTGTGTAGGGCTGAACGCTGCTGCCAATTTACCTTTCTGCTCCCTCTCCAGACATTATTTAGTCCCGTCCTACAGAGAATCGTTAATTCTATTGTCAGAATAAAATTCTGATCTTTATATTTGATCAGAATAGTTTCTTCTAAATTTCAGTTAGTTTCTGAAATTATAGTAATAAAACACAACTCTTCACAAATAGGAAAATGATAAAAGTTTGCTCAGTTAGAATTGCAGACATTTCATGTCTTGTAAAGTAACATAATAACTCATAAAAAGGTGGATGACAATTTTATAGTTACTCAATTGGCCCTTTTACAAGAGATTTGTTTACCACTGAGTTAAAACTGTCAGAGAAGCTCAGCAAGCTATTTGCAAATGGGTGTCGAACAACGATAGCAAATATTATTGTTATTATTATTATTTCTACTGCTATTTGAAGTACGTAGCACTATTTATCCAAGTCACTTAGAGACTGTTTGCAGTTATAAGCCATAATGGGATGTGTTTAGGTAGGTATCTGTAAAGAAAGACTGGGTGGTAGAGTTTTTTAGCCTAATTTTTCCTTCATCTTTTCAGTGGACACGTGGTTTCTGCCAATGGGATTACCTGGTGAGGACCTCCACACTGTATAGAAGGGCCTGCAGGGATGTCGCAAGAGCAGCGGTGGCAGCGATTTCCTCTCGGGCAGCAGGGACTGTCTCCACCTGCGATGTCTGCCTCTTTAGCTTCTGTAGGTAACATGGAACTAGAGCTTCCAAGACCATCAGCATCTGAAGACTTTAAGGAACAGAAAGAAAAACCAAGTCACATTTTGCATTCTATTTTTGTTGGTTGTGCCATATTTATGATCATGGAGAAATGAAAAGCCTCTAGACATGAAGTTCTAAGCTCCCTTGCTACCCTACCCAAACCCAAAGTAGCTACAACTGCTGGAAATGTTGACCAACATTAGGGAATTAATCAAACTCCTGCTGAAAGAGGATGGCTCCTGCCTTAAGGAAGCATGCGAGCTAGCCAGGGGATTAGTTACTCCCATGTTCTATCCCAGGTGATAGAACAACAGAATGGGAAGAGGTGAAGCTCTACAGTCCAGAGGGAAACAGGCTTCAGAATCAGCAATAAAACCTTCTAGTGAGGAATCTGCTGAGAGTGATTTTCTAGCTAAAACCCTTTTGAAACAACATAAAAACCTTTCCTGAGAGGCTGGCTTCCTAAAACCTGAACAATTTAGAGCAAGAGTGTTTGGAAACCGCCATTGTAATGAGGTCTGACAGTGCCTGCTTCCTGGAGTGAGTGAACACTGGTGACTGAATAGGGCCCACACTCAGTTTGTAACAGTATTGGGAGGTCAGAAACATCACCTCCAAAGGAGAAAAAAGTCTATATCAAGTCCTAAAATAAGAGGAGAGGTACATGGGATAGAACATTTCAAGTGTTGCTAGTCAAATTGCCTAAAATTCTTGAAAGCTCGCAAGCTTATATTTGAGAAGTGCTCTGAATCCAAGAGGAATAAATGAAAAGAAAATCCAAGTAGGTGCATTACAGTCAAATGCTGAAAACATCAGGCAAGGAGGAAATGTTAGAAGTAGCCAGAGAGACAGACACATTAACTGCAAATGAGCAATAAGACCTAATACTGGCTGGGTACCTGTAGCTCAAGCGGCTAAGGCGCCAGCCACATACACCAGAGCTGGCGGGTTCAAATCCAGCCCTGGCCCGCCAAACAACGACAACTACAACCAAAAAAATAGCTGGGTGTTGTGGCGGGCACCTGTAGTCCCAGCTACCTGGGAGACTGAGGCAAGAGAATCGCCTAAGCCCAGGAATTGGAGGTTGCTGTGAGCTGTGATGCCACGGGCACTCTACTCAGGGGGACAGCTTGAGGCTCTGTCTAAAAAAAAAAATACTATATTTCAACAGAGATGATGCAAGTCAGTAGAAAATGGAATATTTTCTTTAAATTGTTAAAAGAAAATGCCAGGGCTCAGCGCCTGTGGCTCAAGCGGCTGGGGTGCCAGCCAAGTACACCTAAGGTGGCAGGTTCAAATCCCCAGCCGGGGCCCGCCAGACAACAATGACGGCTGCAACCAAAAAATGGCCGGGCGTTGTGGCGGGCGCCTGTGGTCCCAGCTACTTGGGAGGTGGAGGCAGGAGACTCACTTGAGCCCAGGAGTTGGAGGTGGCTATGAGCTGTGATGCCATGGCACTCTACCCAGAGAGATAGCTTGAGGCTCCGTCTCAAAAAAAAAAAAAAATGCCAGTACAGAATTGGAGATCAGAATAAACTTTTGATCCAAAAATGTATAAGAAAAGAAGCCTGAAAATTAATAATCTAAGTGTCCCTCTTAAGTTAGAAAACAACAAATAAAGCCCCAAGAAAATGAAAAGTAGAGGGTAAAAAGCAGAAAACAAACCTATATTTTACAGCAGCAAAAATTGACAAAGCCGACAATACCACTTCTTTGAGAAGGGAAATAAAATCAATAACCTTAAAAGATTGATCAGTTAAAAAAAAAAAAAGGGAAGAAAACACCCAAAATCAGAAATAAAAAAGTAAACATGATACAGATCCTACAGTCATTAAAATAATGAGAGAATATCGGGAATAAATTTATAGCAATGAATTTAGGTACTTCGATGAAATAAAAAAAAAAATCCAGGAAATGTCACCAAAATCAACACAAGGACAGAGAAGGTTATGTTCAAACTGTCCCAGAGATGACATTACTTACATTTTTGCACATGAATTCTACTCAGTAGTTTGGAAAGGTAAAATGTTAATCTAAATCAAATTCCTTCAAAGGATAAGAGTTTTTAAAAAGGGGGAGGAAGACACATTTTCCATCTCATTTTATGAAGTCCCACTTATCTTCATACCTTTGATACTATAGTTTGACAAGAGCTCTCTAACAATGGGGAATCACAAATAAACAACAGAGAAAGTTCACTGATAGGTAGTGAAACAAGTAGAGGATAATCAAGCACTTGCAACTTTTGTATAGACCCGTCCAGAATTGTTTTATAGTGAATGACATGGAGCTGGTTAAACAGCTCTTAACACACCTGACTTCCCATGATCCTGGTAAGAAAGCCTCTTTTAAAAAAAGAATAGAAATTATAGACAAATTTCTCTCATTAACACCATTGTAAAAATGCTAAAACATCCACAATCAAATCCAGCAGTACCAAAAAGTAATAATATGTAATATACAACTCAGTTTGGGCTTATTCTTAGGGAGGCAGGGAAGTTTTAACTTTGAAAATATTAGTGTAACCTGCCACATTTAGAAAATAAAGGATAAGGATGGCGCCTGTGGCTCAAGGAGTAGGGTACTGGCCCTATATTCTGGGGGTGGTGGGTTCAAGCCTGGCCCCAGCCAAAACTGCAAATAAATAAATAAATAAACAGTAAAGGAAAAAAAATCATATAATCATCTCTATTGACAGAAGAACATTTGGTAACATTTATTATTAATTCATAAGAAAACTCAAAGTAGGCTCGGTACCTGTGGCTAGGGCTAGGGTGCCAGCCACATACACTGAGTTGGTGGGTTTGAATCCAGCTTGGGCCTGCCAAACAACAATGACAACTGCAACCAAAAAATAGCCAGGTGTTGTGGCGAGTGCCTGTAATCCCAGCTACTTGGGAGGTGGATGCAGAAGACTTGCTTGAGCCCAGGAGTTGGAGGTTGCTGTGAGATGCCACAGCACTCTACCCAGGGCAACAGCTTAAGGCTCTGTCTCAAAAAAAGAAAACTCAAAGTAAACTAGGAATAGAAGGGGGCTTCCTTAATCTTATGAATAAATTATAACAAAGTCCTGTAGCAAATATTATTCTTAATGTTGAAATACTGGAAATTCACTCTCCACCATTCAGATATCAGAAATGAGAGAAAGATCCCACCACCATCACTTCTACTTAAGTTTTGTATTTGAAGTTCTACCCAGTGCACTAAGGCCAGAGAAAGGAATAAGAATTATTAGAATTAGGAAGGATGAAACGTAACTGTCATGACTTGCAGATGATATGGCATGATTAATTAAATGGAAGACATTAAGAAAGCCTACATAGCAAATAAAAGGTATTGACGATGTCATTGAAAAATGGGCCAAAGACTTCAACAGGTGCTTTGCAAAAATAGATGTCTAAATTTTGATAAATATCTGATAAGCTTCCAAGCCTTTTAATTATGCAAGAGGAAAATGGAAATTAAATGATAATAGAAACTCAACAAAATAGCTACAATAAAAAGGCTGCTGATAGCAAGTGTGATGAGGCTACGGAGTACGAGAAGGTTTACATACTGCTCGTAGGAGTGAAAATTAATACAGCCACTTAGGACAGCTTTTTGGCAGTATTTGCTTAAATAAAACAAACATATTCCATGACCTAGCATTGCAGTTCCATCCACAGAAATGCATATAGGTACATATGTGTGTACAAAGACATAGTCAAAAACATCACTGCAGCATTATTTAATAATAGCTTCAAACTGGATGAAATAAAAATGTCAACAGAGAAAAAAGCATATTGTGGCCTAATCATAAAATGGAATATTATAAATGAAATAATATTGTAGTTACCTTTATTGCCTGACTTCTGATTCAATATTATCTCATGAAATTCATCTGTACAGTAATAACAGTAGGTTGTTCTTTTTCATTCATTTATTTCTGAACTCAGAAATAGGCAAAACTGATTATTTTTGAAAACAGGATAGTGGTGCCTCTATCTGATTTTTCAATCTAAGTGGTAGATATATAGATGTGGCAACATTATGAACATTCACGAAATTGTAAAATTATAATTTTTAAACTTTTTAATATGAATATTAAACTTCAAATCATTTATTTAAAAAGAATTTAGGGCAGCACCTGTGGCTCAAAGGAGTAGGGCGCCGGCCCCACATGCCAGAGGTGGTGGGTTCAAACCCAGCCCCAGCCAAAAACTGCAAAAAAAAAGAATTCAAGCACAACAGGGACTTTGCTACAATTGTTGAAGTCCAATGAGAGAACAGGAAACAGCTGCATAAGAATTCCTGACCCCACCCAGGTATCAAGAAGCCCCCTGATTTAAATTGAGCAGAGTGGGAAATTAGGGAAGATTTTAAAAAAATTTTAGGCTCGGCGCCTGTGGCTCAATCGGCTAAGGTGCCGGTCATGTACACCTAAGGTGGCGGGTTTGAATCCCCAGCCCGGGCCCGCCAAACAACAATGATGGCTGCAACCAAAAACTGGCCGGGCGTTGTGGCGGGCGCCTGTGGTCCCAGCTACTTGGGAGGCTGAGGCAGGAGACTCGCTTGAGCCCAGGAGTTGGAGGTTGCTATGAGCATGTGATGCCATGGCACTCTACCCAGGGG